>JAQZBX010028209.1:0-22127 GCA_029593785.1 Cabassous unicinctus | reverse complement strand
GGTGCTCTATCCATTGAGCCACACCCGCTTCCTGCCATGAGGTTGCTGCATCAGCCCACCGCACCGCTCAGGCCAGCGTGCCCTTAAAAGGAGGCCTCGGGAAGTGAACCTGGGCCTCCCATATGGTAAACGGGGGCTCTATCCATTGAGTCACACCCGCTTCCCTGAATTGACATCTTAAAAATATTTAGTCTTCCGATCCATGATCGCATAATGCCCTTGCATTTATTTAAGTCTTCTTTGGTTTCCTTTTGCAATCTTTTGTAGTTTTCTGAATACATGTCCTTTATGTCTTTGGTTAAGTTTATTTCTAAATATTGGACTTTTTTAGTCACTATAGTAAATAGACTTTTTTTCTGATTTCCTCCTCAGATTGCAAACAGTAGTGCATAGAAACATTATCCATTTTTGCTTATTATTCTTGTATCCACCCACTTAGCTCAACTCTTTATTATTTATAGTAGACTTTTTGTGGATTTTTCAGGTTATTCTAGATATATTATGCTATCATCTGCAAAGAGTGAAAGTTTTATACCTTCCTTTTGTATTTGGGTGCCATTTATTTCTTTATCTATTTTAATTGCTTCTGCTACAACTTCTAGCTCAATAGTGAATACAAATGGTGACAGTGGCTATCCTTGCCTTATTCGTGATCACAATGATAAGCTTTCAATCTTTCACGGTTGAATATAATATTAGCTGTTGACTTTTCATATACGCACTTTAACGTATTGAGAACCTTTCTCTCTATTCTTATTTTAAGATTATTTTATCAAGAAGTGGTGCTGTATTTTGTCAAATGCCTATTCTGCATCAGTTGAGAGGATCATGTGATTTTTCTTTATCAATGTGGTATTTTACACTAATTGATTTTCTCATGTTGAATCACCCTTAGATACAAAGGACAAAACTGACTTGCTCCAATGAATAATTCTTTATTTTTTAATTTTTAAAATTTTTCTTATTTTTTATTTTTTAAATGATACTTAGATTACATAAAGGTTACACAAAAATTATAGGGTTTCCCATATGCCCCACTTCCCAAACCTCCCACAACCACCCACATAAATATCTTTCATTAGTGTGTCACATCATCTGCAATGGATATACACATTTTGGGGCTTTTCCACTTAGTATGGACTATAGTTCACATTGTAGACCACACTCTTTCCCACAAATTTCTACATGTTATATGCTGATATAAAATGGCCTATATCTGTTGTTGCAATGTCACTCAGGATAATTACCATGTCCTGAAAAAAGCCCTTTCATTACAACTGCTTTTTCCTCTCCCTGCCCCCAAAGCAACCAGTGGCCACTGGCTCCACATTAATATTGTAATTTCTTCTATTGTTTGAATCACAATGTGTCTATAACAAAATACCAGTAAGTCCACTCTAGTCCACAGATCTTCCCAAATCCTGAGGAGTCTGGGATGGTGATGTCCACTTCACCTCCAAGTGAGAGTGGGAATATAGCCCATGGATACGATGGATGGGAGTATCCTGCCTGCAGCTGTAGACTCCTTTTCTTGGGATGGCCATTGTCGATCATCATCTTCCCACCAGGTGTCCTGGGTGAGTCCATTGAGCTGTAGAGTAGGAGTTGCAGCTCCACCGAGATTCCAGGCCCAGCTGGCACATGAACAGCCCAAAGACTCTGGTCTCTGGAAGTACACCTACAAACTCCAGCACCACAAATAGGTTTGAATAGAAAGGACAGATGGACCATGTGCAGAGAAGACCTATTTGGGTCCAATTCTGTCAGATTCCAAAGTACAGATTCCAATGTAGGGAACACTGATAAGGCACCAAACTCTGGAGCTATCCACACTTATATAGGACTTGGGTGTCTCCAGAGTCCTCAGGAGCCCCTCTATTTGGGATGATATCCACACTGGAAGCCTATGAGGTCCTACTGAGCTGTGCATTAGCGTTACCTCAGGGATGACGTCCTGACTCACTTTGAAGTCTCTTAGTCAGATGAACTCATTTGTCTTTACATTTTCCCCCATTTATTGGAAGTCTTTTTCCATTCTTATCGCCAATTGTCATTTGGGAGAAACCCCTCTTTGACAGGGAGGCTTATCCCTGGGAGTCATACCCAGGCTGGGAGGAAGGTAATGCATTTATAAGCTGAGTTTGGCTTAGAAAGAAGACACTTTTGAGCAACAAGGAGACTCTCAGGAGGTAACCATTAGGCACCCCATAACAATAGGCTAAGATTAAATTTCAAGAGCAAAGACTCTTAGGGCGAGTCATCAATAACAAGAGTCCACCAGTGGATCATCCTCCATTGCCAGACACTGCCCCTGCACTAGAGGGAATGTTGTTTCTCCCTTGGAGAATGTGGTATAGCTCTCCAGGATGGAAATTCAGTATTCTCTCATTTATGAAGAGATTCTCCACCCACTGTAACCATGCCCCGTGAGCATTTGAACAATTTTATATACCTTTTTTGTATGTTCAGGTGAACTTACTCCCATGCACCTGCATCCCTGACAACCCCCACCAATGATCCTCTCCCACCCCAGTTGTAATCCTTCTGTGATCGAAAGCTTCTTTAAAGATGAAGCCAATACAATAGCCAAATACAATTAATAGGAAAATGAAATAATAATGATAACTTTAAATGTAAGAGATAAAATACATTAAAATTTTAAAAATACTAAAAATAAAATAAAATTGAAGAATTGGGATATTCAAAAAAAGGGAGAAAAAAATAAAAAAAAAAGTTGTTGTTGACATTTTGCCTTTTATTACTGTAATATCTGGTGTCCAATCTGTACCATGGCACTTTCCTCCTCTCACTCCACAGTGTCTCACTATTTTTCATTTAATTTTCAAAGAAGTTTCAAGTCACAGCAAAGTCACACACAGAATACAACACACTCTCATATACCCAGGCTTTCTCTCCTTTCCTCACCCCATATTAAAACCTTTTTATATGTGGATGGTAGAATTTTTATAACTTATACAGATAGTGAAACATAGCTACTAAACATTGTCAATGGTTTACAGTATGGTTTACAATGTACACCATACACTTTTATAAATTTTGATGCTATTTTACATGTCCTGTGTCCATCACCTTAAGGTAATGAAAAACATTTTCCCTGAACATTAAATACCCCCTGTTTGATCTATTCTGTTCCTCCTTCCCCATTCCCCTGGGACCATGACAATCCCCTGGCTTGACTCTTTGGATGACAAGATTCATAGTTACATGCAACAAGAGGTCTTGACACACTGGTTTGTCCTCCTGTATTAGAAACTGCCCTAGCTCATAAGAGATACCCACCGATCTATTTCTGAGCAAATCAATCCTACCAAAAAAGGAGTCATTCTCCTTCCTGTTCATTGTGTGGGTCTCCACCCACTGATACAACACATTATGGCTGGATGAACATTCACATACTCACTAGAAGCCTGCTCTAGATGTGCCCTCTCCCGAATGCACCCCAAACCGACACTCTAAACCAGTGACACTTCCTTGTCATATTGCCATAAGAACATTTTCACCTCTGTACTTTCAACCTCATACCCACAAATCCCAAGTGTTCACCTCATCCGGATCCCATCACTCCCCCCAGTATTCTGGGTATCCTAACCCACCCTTCCCAATCTACCAACCTGTCAACCCTGCACCCACCTGTCCTATCCCTTCAATACACAAATAAATTCTATTAGTTTACCATAGATTATGTCTTTATGGGTGATTGCTCACAACCTTCTCTTCTCTTTCTCTTTCTTGTAAACCTATCTTTCAGACAGTAGTTCTTGGCAACTGCTCCATTTCTTTAATTCATATCAGTGAGGTCATGTACTGTTCATCATTCAATGTCTGGCTTTCTTTACTCAATATAAGGTCTTCAAGACTCATCCATGTTATTTCGAGTGTTAGTACTTTATTCCTTCTTACAGCTGGGTAATATTCCATTGTCTGTATGTACCACATTTCGTTTATCCATTCATCTGTTAATGGACACCTGAGTGGATTCCAACTTTTGGCAATAGTGACCAATGCTGCTATGAACATTGTTGTGCATATATCTGTTCGTGTCTTTGCTTTCAATTCTTCTGGTTATATACCCAACAGTGGAATTACAGGATCAAATGGAAGGTCTATACTTAGTTTTTTGAGGAACCACCAAAGTGTCCTCCACGGTGGCTGGATCATTCCATAATCCCATCAACAGTGGATGAGGGTTCACATTCCTCCACATCGTCTCCAATACTTATAATCTGCTGTTTGTTTAATAACCACCATTCTAATGAGTGTAAAGTAGTATCTCATTGTAGTTTTGATTTGCATTTCCTTAGTAGCTAGTGATGTGGATCATTTCTTCATGTGTTTTTTAGGCTTTGTATTTCTACTTTGGGGAAGTGTCTTTTCAGGTCCCATGCCCATTTTTTACATGGGTTGTTTGTCTTTTTAATTTTGAGGTGTATGGTTTCTTTATATATGCAGGATATTAGGCTCCTATCAGATATATGTTTGCCAAGTATCTTCTCCCATTGGGTAGGGTACCTTTTTATTTTCATGATAACGTTCTTTCAGGTGCAAACATTTTTAATTTTGGGGAGATCCCATTTATCTATATTTCTTTTGCTGCTTATGCTTTGAGTGTGAAGTTCAAGAAACCATTTCCTATTACAAGGTCCTGTAGATGCTTCTCTATATTATTTTCCAAGGTCTTTATGGTCTTGGTTTTTATATTTAGATCTTTGATCCATCTTGAGTTTATTTTTGGGTAAGGGGTGAGAAGGTGTTTCAGTCTCATTCTTTTGAACATGGATGTCCAGTTCTCCAAGCCCCACTTGTTGAAGAGGCCATTCTCTCCTAACTGAGTGGGTTTGCTGGCCTTGTCAAATTACAGATGACAGTATATGTGAGGATTTATATCAGAACTCTCAATTTGGTTCCATTGGTCATTATCTCTATCCTTTTACCAATACCATGCAGTTTTGACCTCTATAGGTTTTTAGAATGATTTAAAGTCAGGTAGCGTGATACCTCCAACTTCATTTTTCTTTTTCAATAGCTTTTGGGCAATTTGAGGCTTCTTACCATTCCAAATAAATTTTGTAGCTAATTTTTCCAGTTCCTTAAAAAATATAGTGTTGATTTTTATTGGGGTTGCATTAAATCTGTAGATTAGTTTAGGTAGGATAGACATCTTGATGATGTTTAGTCTTCCTATCCATGAACAGGGAATATTCTTCCATTTATTTAAGTCTTTTCAATTTCCTTTAACAGTGTTGTGTAGTTTTCTGTATATAAGTCCTTTACCTCTTTTGTTAGATTTATTCCTTGGTATATGATAATTTTAGTTACTATTGCATACAGTATTTTTTTCTTGATTTCCTCCTCAGAATGCTTGCTATTGCTCTACATAAATGCTCCTGATTTTTGAGCATTGATCTTATAGGCTGGGAGTTTACTGAACTCTTTTATAAGTTCAAAATGCTTTGTTGCAGATTTCTTAGGGCTTTCTACGTATAGAATCATGTCATCTGCAAATAATGAAAATTTTACTTCTCTTCCAATTTGGATGCCTTTTATATCTTTTTCTTGCCTCAGTGCTCAAGCAAGCACTTCTAGGACAACGTTAAATAGGAATGGTAATAGTAGGCATCCTTGTATTATTCCTGAAATCAGATGGAAGGATTTTAGGATTTCTTCATTGAGGATGATGTTAGCTTTTGGTTTTTCATATATACCCTTTATCATCTTCAGAATGTTTCCTTCTTTTCCTATCTTCTGCAGTGTTTTTATCAAGAAAGGGTGCTGTATTTTGTTGAATGCTTTTTCTGCATCTATAGAGATGGTCATGTGATTTTTTCTATCAATCTGCTTATGTGGTGTATTATATTGATTGATTTTCTTATGTTGAACCTCCTTGCATACCCAGGATGAAACACACTTGGTCATAGTGTATAATTCTTTTGATATGTTGTTGAATGCAATTAGTAAGTATTTTGTTGAGGATATTAGCATCTAGATTCATTAGAGAAATTGGTCTGTAATTTTCATTTCTTTTGGTGTCTTAGTTTGGATTTGGTATTAGGGTAATTGTGGCATCATTGAATGTGCTAGACAACGTTCCTTCTACTTCTATTTTATTGGCATATCTTAGGTAGGATTTCTGTTAGCTGTTTCCAGAATGTTTGGTAGAAGTCAGCTGTAAAGCCATCTGTTCTTAAGCTCTTCTTAGTTGGGAGGTTTTTGATGACTGAAACTATCTATTTACTTGTAATTGCATTGTTTAGTTCATCAATTTCTTCTTTCATCAATGTAGGCTACTTTGACTTTCTAGGAATTTGTCCATTTCGTCTAAATTATCATTCTTATTGGCATGTATTGTTCAATGTATCCTTTTATGATACTCTTTATTTCTGTGGGATCAGTAGGGATAATCCCTCCCTCATTCCTTATTTTTTGTATTTGCATCTGCTTTCTCTTTTTCTTTGTTAGTGTGGCTCAGGGTTTGACAATTTTATTGATCTTCTCGAAGAACCAGCTTTTTTTTTTTTTAATTTCTTCTAGTCCTTTCTTATTTTCTATTTCATTTGGTTCTGCTCTAATCTTCATTATTTCCTTCTTTCTACTTCATTTGGGGTTAGTTTGTTGTTGGTTTTACAATTCCTCCAGGTGTGCAGTTAGCTCTTCAATTTTAGCTCATTCTTCTTTTCTAACATATGCATTTATGGCTATGAATTTTCCTCTCAGTATGGCTTTGACTGCATCCCATAAGTTTTGATATGTTGTGTTGTCATTTTCATTCATTTCAAGGTAGTTACTGAGTTCTTTTCCTCCTTGACCCACTGTTTGTCTAGGGGTATGTTGCTTAACTTCCATATCTCTGTGACTAATCTGGTTCACTGGCCCTTAGTGATTTCCAATTTCATTTCATTGTGGTGAGAGAAATTACTTCGTATATTCCAAATTCTGAATTCACTGAGTGTTGTTCTTTGCCAAGCATGTGGTCTATCTTGGAGTATGTTCCATGTTCACTCAAGAAGAATGCATACACCACTGTATTAGGGTGTAGCGTTCTGCATATATTTATTATGTCCAGCTCCTCTAATGTATTATTCAGAGTCTTTGTCTCTTTATTGATTCTCTGTCTAGATGTTCTGTCTAATGGTGATAAAAGTCTGTTAATGTCCCCACTATAATTGTAGAGGCATTTATTTCTCCACTTAGTTTTTCCAGTGTTTGCCTCATGTATTTTGTGGCACCCTGATTTGGTGCATAAATGTTTATCATTGCTCCTTCTTCTTGAAACTTTACCCCTTTTACTAATACATAGAGTCCATCTTTGTCTCTTACAATAGTTTTGTATTTAAAGTCTATTTTGTCTGATATGAAAATAGCTACTCCTGCCCGTTTTGGGTTGTTGTTTGCTTGTAAAATTGTTTTCCACCAATTAAATTTCAGCCTCCTTGAATCCCTCTCTCTAAGGTGGATTTCTTGTATACAGCATAGAGATGGATCATATTTCCTTATCCATTCTGCCAATCTGTGTCTTGACTGGTGAGTCGTTTCCCTTTTAACATTCAGTGTTATTACTCTCAATGAATTTCTTACATCAGCCATATTTTTTTGGTTTCTGTATGTCATATGTTGTTTCAATTTCTCTTTTTGTCTATTTATTTGTTCTTACACTGTGTTCCAACTCTCTCACCCCTGTTTTTTCCCTTCAACTTGTGAAACTTCCTGTAGTATATCTTGAAGTGCAGGTTTCCTATTGGCATAATCTCTTAATTTCTCTTTATCTGTGAATATTTTGAATTCTCCATCATTTTTGAAGGCCAGTTTTGCTGGATAGAGAATTTGTGGCTGGAAGTTTTTCTTTTAGTACCTTTTCCTATGTCATACCACTGTCTTCTTGTCTTCATGGTTTCAGATGAGAAATCACCACGCAATCTTATTGTGCTTCCCTTCTATGTGATGGTTCTCTTTTCTCTTGCTGCCTTGAGTATTTACTCTTTGTCTTAAGCATTATTTTGATAATTATATGTCTTGGAGTAGGTCTTTTGGGATTTATATTGTTTGGGGTGCACTGTGCTTCCTGGACATGTACATCCATCTCTCTCAATAAGGTTGGGAAATTTTCAGCCATTATTTCCTTCAACATTCCTTCTGTTCCCTTTCCCTTCTCTTCTCCTTCTGGGATGCCTATAATGCATTTGTTGGTGTGTTTTGTGATGTTGGTTAAATCTCTGAATCCCTGCTGGATTTTTTTAAATATTTTTATCTATCTGTCCTACTATTTGTTTGATTTCAGATGTACTGTCTTCCACATCACTAAGTCTTTCCTCTGCCTGTTGAAATCAGCTCTTATGTGAGTCCAGCTTCTTTTTTATTTCTTAGGAAACCAAAAAGAAGAAAATATATAGAAAGAGTAAAGAAAGGGCTGAAAGGAAAAAGTTAATAATAATAATAATAGACAAAACAGAATAGACAAGATAGAAATCAACACAAATGAAGTTGAGAACTAATGAAAAAAGGTGGGTTGTAAGAACCACAACAGAAAGCAGAAGGTAAAAAGATGAAGGAAGGAAAATAGATAGCATTGGTGGACAAAAATCAATATGCACAGAGAATGGGAAATCAATCAAGAAGAAAAACAGCAAAGAAGAATCTAGCTATCAGCACATAATTTAAAAATAAAAGGACGAGGGAAGAGGAAAGAAAAGCATGAAACAAACAAAGAAAACAAAACAAACACACAAGAAAGCAGTCAAACAAAGCTAAGGAAGAAGAGCATTCCTTTTTGGGCCCTTGTGCAGCCTCTCAGCCTGCCTGTGTTTATCCATCAAATACCCTGCAGGATTCTATCTGCAAGTTTTGAGGCAGATTTTAGTGATTAAGCTAAATTAATTTTTTTTAATAAGCTTTTTTTTTTTTTTGAGAAATAAGGGACCCCAAAAAAGGTCTCTTCTAGACCACCTGCTCTGCTGAGGGGACCCAAAATAGGCTTGTGGAAACTTATCAAACACTTCCCACTGCCTGACCCCTCCAGGGGAGCTGAAATTCTGATATGCCTCAGTGCAGAACTATTAAATTGGCTGGCTCTGCCCCTTCTCAAGCCAAGCCTCCATATCTCAGGGGGTTAGGTAAATCAGGCTTCTTCAGCAGATTGACCTCTCTTTTCATCTTAGTGCCATTTCAAACCAGCTGGTTTGCTCCCCAAAGCTGCAAGGGGTTCCACACTGCCAAACCCAGAGAAAGGGAACCCTTCTCCACCCTATAATAGAACACTTCCACTCTCAGAGAATGGTCTTTTTCACTGGGCAGGAGTTGGGGCTTACCTTAGCCCTTTGCCGTAATGGTAGAGCTTAGCCATCAGCCCCCAATTTCCAGCTGGTGAAAACTTAGGATTTTATATAAGCAATCCACCTCACTGTCTAGTTCCCTCCAGATCAATATCCCTAAGGTTCTTGCTCTGTGGGCTTCCAGAACAGAACCCTCAGGAAGGATCCTGTCCCCAGTCAGCCATCCTCAGTGATAGAGATGATGAGTGCCCACCTAAACTGATGCCATCTTCTGAGAAATTCTTTTAATTCATTTTTGGATTCAGTTTACAAGTGTTTTGTTGTGGATTTTTGAATCTATATTCATTATAGATAGTAGTCTGTAATTTTATTTTTTCATAGTACCTTTATCTCGTTTTCATTTTAGGGTGATGCTATTTTCATAGAATGTTTTATGTAGCATTCTCTCCTGTCAGTTTTTTGGAATAGCTTGACCAAGATTAATATTAGATTGTCTTTGACTGAATGGTGGAATTTAATTTGGAACCCATCTTATCCATGCTTTTCACCTTTGGGAGGTTTTTGATGATTGTTTTGCCCTCTTTCCTTGTGATTGGTTTGCTCAGGGCTACTATTTTTTCTTGGATCAGTGTAGGTGGTTCATTTGTTTCTAGGAATTCATCCATATGTTCTATATTATCTAGTTTTTGGCATACAGTTGTGTATAATATCTTCTTATTATCTCTTTATTTCTGTTCAGTGTGTTGTAATACCCTCTTCTCATTTCTCTTCTCAGAATAGATCTCAAACTTATTCTGAGTCAAACTTGCTGCATATCTTCAAAACTTCCATTTTGGCACATAATGTAACACCTCTCCAAATTGCCTTGTATATTTACCTTCCAATGAAACCTATACATGCTCTTATGATTAATATGCTTTCTTTCCAAAAAATAAAGTAGTGAATTCAACTTATGAAATACCAATATATTCTACAAAATACTGCATTATTTTAGCCCTCTTATTCACAGGAAGCCCTTTTTGGCCATAAGAAGAAAATAAACAGTGGGATTATTATCTCATCATCAAAAGAAATGAGTATTCAAATAGGAGCAATTCACAAATCAATGTAGCAATACATATTTTTGTAAAGAGGTGGGGATGATATAAGGAAGTCAAGTGTTCTGCACTCTCACTCCATTTTTCAATTGAGAATTTAGTTAAATGTAACTATAAATAAAACAATGCACAATATTTATAAGCGTTTATCAGATGTCAGGCTTCTTAAAATATCCTCTGCAAGTTTTCAAATAGTTTTCTTGTATTTCATCATAGGAAACATATAGTATAAATTTTATTATTTCCATTTAAATTTGAAGATAAAATGACTGAGGGAAGTTCTAAACTTACCCAAAGTCATCTGGCTAGAAACTGTGGGAGAAGAGATTCTAATGCATATTCATCTGACACGGGATAATATATCTTTGGCCTCTGTCCAGGATATCATATTCTTTTGATTATTTGGAAGCTCACTTACTATCTTTATGTCACCCCTTCATCCAAAACAAGTTGAGGGCTACATTTGCCTTTCTTGCCTTAATATAGTTGTAAGCCTGTGATGAATATGTTTGCCATAGCAGTGCAAGATATGCTAATCATTTTACTTAGTATCAAAAAACATTGAATTGAAGCATTTTGAATCTTAATGAAGAAAATTAAAGTGTAGAGTCCAAAGAGACAAAATATATGATTTAGTTGAAAAGCTAGAGCCTATAAATTCTTTCTTTGTTTTGGTGTCTGCGTAGGCTCAACTTCATCTTTTACTATGCTGTACAAGTACTGTCTCTTAGTATTCCAGACAAAGTGTAGAAATTCAGGTAGATAAATGAAGTATCACCACTGGCATGAGTCCAAGGCTCTATCTAATGTTTTTTAAAAAAATTACTGGAAAAATCATTATAAGAAGGTGTAGTTAATACTGGCATTAAGATTTTTATTAAGAGGTTATTACCATGATTGAAAATTTCAACCTTCTAAAAAAATTTTAAAATGTGGCTGGAAAGTCAATAGTGAGTTAGTCATTTATAACAACAATGATTTCATTTAGTTGGTTTACCACCAATATCACACTTTAATGATAATTTATTTTCAACTTTTTTTGCCACAGTTGGGATGGGTGGCTAATAATTTTCAAACCTCAGTTTTTCTGATGTATTCTTCCAGTTATTATTTCTTTGATCCTTTTATCCCTTCACATTCTACCTTAACCTCAACTAGCACACACATGCCCACACACACCACCATCACCTCTACCTCCATCACCACCACTAAAAATAATAACAAAGGTGCTGGCACTAAGGAGGTGGATATAGCTATACAAAAATTTAGGAGATGAAAGAAGAGGAAGATTATAACAATTATTATGACGAGAGGGCTCTTAACTGTCTCTAAGCCTCAGAAATTCATTTGCTTTCTTGAAGTGCATTTTAGACAATTTTTCTATTTAGTGAGGAAATAAGCTCTTTAAATTTACCCAAGAAAAGCAAAACCCACCCTGTTGCCACAGTTTTTGAGATGTTTCCTTGCAGAACTCAGGGACTTGTATTGTCCCTTAGCCTCCTATAATGTGTATCAGAAACTTAGGTGTTTGCCATGTAATTATTGAAAACAATGTAAGCTGTCTTTTTATGTAAATTATGCTATTTTACTTGAAAAAGAGGTAAACAATGAAATAAAACAAAAACTGAATCTACTGTAAGTCCACAATTCAGATACATGCACCTTATATTTCAGTGAATATCTTCCTGGATAATATTCCTATTATATATTCATATATATTAATCCATTTGTATATTATAAAATGATAAATATATTTTTATTACACCATTTACATTATACAAAGATAACAATTAATTCCACTCAATTATATACTCTAAATATTTTTCCATATTGATAGATGATTTCTGATATTTGGAGTCCCTTGAGTTTATCACAATTTCTTCCACTAATCTACTATTAATATACACTCGGGATTTGGGCAATTTTAAATATTGTAAATAATATTCTGATGAACATCTATTTGCCTGCAACTTTTCTTGTTTTTTGTGTTGTTTTCTTTGTAGAAGCCATTAGAAAAGGACATGCTATTTAGACTGTATGCATATTTTAAGACTTCTGGCAAATATTTCTAAATTATCTACAAAATTTGTTACTCTATTTTGTATCCCAATTAGTAATTAAAAACAAGATATATTTCTGTTGAAACCCTCTGATCTTTACATCTAAGAAATAGTTTGGAGGCTTGTTTCTCTGTCCACACAAGGATTTCTCCACTATCAGTTCAATTTCCTTTTACATTCTTGCCTTGCTTTATTAATGAGTTATCTTAGACCTTTGCCACCACCTTATCTCTTAAATGTTTCTGTAATCTTCCTACTCCATTATCAACCTGGAATTCTTATGATTTTATTTCTGACCCCTCATGTGTGCCACTGCTCCCCTGCAAGTACCCCCTAACCTTTGTTATGGAAAAAGATAATAAAAACCATTATGGGAATTCTGCTTGGGAGGAGAGATCTTCAACTGTTCTCCCTCTCACATCTTTCAAACTTCATGTTCAGAGTAATTCTTTGCATCATCTCAGGCTCTGCTGGACAGATCCTTGTAAGACTTTGCAGGACAGATTCCTGCAAGTGGCGACCCAGATATTGTCAACGGACAAGCAGCATAATCAGCATCTGAAGAAGTGGCTAAATTTGTCCAGACTGAACCTGAAACTAATTGTCCGAAGGTAAGGGAACAGCAACGTCCACTGGGGAGAGTTGCCAATTTGTTTAATTCAGTGAAGGGAATTTTCTAAATACTCATGTCAACAGGTCTTTTGAAAATAGAAGATATTTTTGTGAAAAGAATACAGCTCTTAAAAGCAGCTGATTGAACGATTTGAGAAGGCCAATTGCTCTCCCTATTACAAATTATTCAAAATTACTGTCCTTGGTTTCCTGAAAGAAGAACTTTAAACTTAGAGTTATGGATGCAGAGAGCAAAGATTTTAAACAGAAAATATGAGCAAGGAGAAAAAAATTCATGCTTCTACCCTAATAACATGGAGCTTGGTAAAAACAACCCTGTGTCCACTCTATATATCCCATGGCTCCCCCAGAGGAGCTCCCAACTAAAACCCTGTATCCCCTGGAAAGAAAAAAACACCTTTTTCACCTCCACCTCTCCCAGCCTTTTTAAAAAATAAAGAACCAGAGCTGGCTATGAAAAAATGCTTAAAAGAAGTCATAGAACTAAAGAGAAGTACTAATGAAAATGAACTTCACAGTTCCTTTACTAAGGGAATTTCAGACTCCATTGCTAATGGCTATCAAATGTGCCCCTAAGATTGGAAAGTTCTTGTAAAATCTATTGTTGCCACAGTTCAATTTAGTGTTTGGAAACAAAAATATCAAGAAGGCTGCACTCAACAGGCAGAAGTGCTGAATAAAGCCCTTATCGATGAAATCATGCTTGTAATAAAACATTCTGCCAAAGAATTAATTTAGATAAAGTAAACATTCCTGCATCCGGTCTGCAAAGCCCCTACTTCCTATACGAAAATGTGTCTGTGGGTTGGTGGGGGCTGATAAAATTAAACCACTTTAAGAGTAGGAAATCTTGGCAGCACAGTTTCCAGAAAAATTTTCAAAATCAGTAAAATCCAAGCTGTCTCTATTGATGTATTGCAACTCATTTTAAGATTGTTTGTTCACTGTCAGAGTATATTTTGATACTTCCAGATGGGAACATTAAATTGATAAATGAAAATATTAAAAGAGCTCTATTCAAGTGGCAAAAAATAATAAGTGCTTATATTAAGAACTAAATATGGATACTAATTTGAAATAATAGAAATATTTATAACCAAATTGAATTATGGCTCTAACAAGTTTGTTTAGTGTGAATAATAATTGTTTGTTATAAAATGTTTACTTAGAACCAGTTTCCAAAATGATTTTAGTAACTTATGTATGTAGGGTGTATAGAATGTGATTTTATTATTAAAGAAAAAAAAGTTTGTCCTAAGATAAAATAACTAGTTGTTAAAAAAGAGTAAAATGGGAACAAAAGCTGAATGAATACATAAAGTGCAAAATGATTTTGGAAAAGAATTTTTGTGGTAAAAGTTAAATAAGATTTAATGGGTTTTTCTATAAAATTTTAAAAGATTTAGTATCAAAGAGTGTATTGATACAAAGTTAAAATTTTGTTCGTTCTCAAAGTTTCTTAAATCTTTGTTTTGTTTTAGTAGAATTTTATAAAGAGTTTTTCTCCTAAATAATTAGTATACAAAAAAGAAAGCATGTTTTATTAAAATTGCTTCTTATACTTATACCTTATAGTTTCCATAGAGAAATAAGTCTTATCACTTCAAAAAGAACCTAATTTTCAAATCTGCTTTCTCAAAGTCAAATCCTGAAAAGTAGCCTTTTTAAATTTCAAGCTATTGTAAAAGATTGTTCTTTTACGTTGGAAAAAAATAAAGTAATAAAATATTTGACTTTATTAATTAAAGTTATATGAATAAAAAGTTCATATAAATACTTAAAAATGTATTAAATTCCTAAAAATTTACCAGTGTTTATATGTCAAAAAAACAACCTGTCCCCCTAAAATTCTAGAGGAGGATGCTTTAACTTATGTTCATCTAATTTACCCCACCTCTGCTAAAGAAGCAGCTCTATATCTGCAGAAAGAAAGCAGTCATTAGGGGCTACTTGGAGTAATGAATAACGGCAAATTATGGCAAATTAAAATAACACCAATGCACTATGCCACAGCTCCAAATATTGCTGGTTTGTTGCAAAAAATTAAAATCCACTTATGTCACTATCACTTTGTTTTAAAACTTGCTAAAACTTTCTTTAGTATCTCCTTAAAGAAGTCAAACCAGCCTACATTCCCCTTCTTATAAGAAAGCCAACAATAAACTAATTTTAAATTCAATACTGTGAGTCAAAGCCCCAGTTCCAATTAAAATGGTAACAGCAAAACCAATGTGGGTATTAAGATTAAAAGTTAATGTGTTGCCTCACAGCCCAAATAATTAAATAATAACTTGTCTCAAGCTATACAAAGTAGAGAAAATAAAGTCATTTTAATCATGCTAGTAGCCTATATAACATCACTGGTTAGGAATGTTAACCTATCAGAAATAAAAGTTTATTCATTAGATATCTGCTATTTAAAAGACTTATTATTTTTGGTTGTTATATAATCTACTGTAGTTATATATTATGTATAAAATACTTAAATACTAATTAAAACTTGAATACAATACATTACATACTTAAGTAATTTGATAACTTATAAGTTACACATAAATGTATATTATTAAATATATATGTAAATCTCTTCTTTTGTGTTTGAACAATCCTAAAAACAAATGTATTAGAAAAAAAATATAGGGAGCATTTTTAAAACCTAAAAATGAAACACCATACAAAAAACTTGATGATCAGCAAACCAGTGCTTTTTTAGTCAGCACTTTTCATATTTCAGGAAAATGAGAACTAAAACAGTAAGCTCATCAAGATTTTGTAACCAATAAAAACAAATAAAGTGCATTCCAACAGGTGTTGTGTTCCTCTCTGGGAAAGCTGGCCACTTTCTCAGAAACTAATACATAAATCTTGGAATATAATGCTCAGGGAGTGTTGTGTTCTTTCCTGAAGAGGCTGGCCACTTCGTCAGGAATTAACGCAGTGCTCACAAGTTGGCATCTATAGTACCAATGACATTAATTATAAACACAGTAAAAAAGATAATTCCTAGCCAAACCAGTTAAAGTCCCACCCTAGAAGAATGTGCTCTGTCACAATATAACTCTGTTCAATATTAATTTAATCTTTTATTTAATTAGGTTATTCTTGTTTCTCACTCTAGTTGTCAGTATAACTTTATAAAACTAGATATACATATTAGCATTTGTCTTATATCTATCCAGGACTCTGGCCAAAAGTGAGCAAGGTATATCAATGTGCCCCCGAGTTTGGTGAGCATGTGAATGTATGTATACATATTGTAAAAGATTGAAATATAATAGTTAAAACCCTGTTTATAAACACTGCCTCATGTATTTTGTATTCTTTCAATTATTAGCAAAATTTCACTAACCAGATATCAGTGAAAAGTCCTGCCACAATAAATGCTCAGTAGCCCCAGTAAGTGTCTCTATTATGTCTTTCAGGCTTTATGCCCTACTCATTCTGCCTTCCCACAAACATGTATTTATCATTACATAGATAATATCCTTATTGCAGCTCCTTCAGAAACACTTTTAACACAACTCTATAAAGATTTTCAAAATTCTTTTACTCAAACTAGTTTCCAAATAAAGAAACTAGTTTCCCCTAATAAAGTCCAATTTACTCATTCTTACAAATATTTAAAAGATGTCATGTAATTTAAAACAATAAAATAAAAAAGGGGGAGTATGGATACCTCCCCTAGAAATACAATATCTCTAGCACTATATACTTTAAATTTTTTAAATTGTGATTAAAAACAGCCTCTCAGTGGCTGAGAAACATTTCTCCCCATATCAGGAAAGTCACCAAACATCAAGGAAAAATTTTGTTTAAGGAAATGTTAGATGGATCTTAGAAAGGACCCTATGACCTCAAAACATGAGGAAAAGGGTATGTTTGTGTGTTATTCCAACAGGGCCCCTGTGGCTGCTAGCAAAGAATGTGAAGCTTTACCATGAGCTGGAAAGATCACCTGTTCAACCCAATATCACAGATGGAGAAGATAATAATGGAAGAACAAAGGAACTCACAACCATGCCATAACATTATAAAAACTCAGAGAGTAATTTGGGGAAGCCTTAAATAATTAAACCTAAAAAAATTCATTAGTATACTTATTACTTTTATTATTTCAGCTATTATCATAGCTGCCACTGCCACCACTATGACAGTCACCTTAACAGTATCTGTCCAAACTGCTCATGTTGTTAATCAATCATGACCAATGTCACCAATGATCTTTTAACTCAAACTCATATCCATAATAATATTCTTATCAAACTTGGTGTTTTAGAATCAACTACCCATTGGATAGGTAACAAACAACAAGCTCTGCTTACCAGACAATATTTGCAATGCAACTGGGAACATGTTAAAATTTGTGTCACCCCTTTGCCTTTGAATATCTCTCAACTTTCTTGAGAACAAGTTAAAACTCACCTTCAAGGAGCCTTCTCCTGTCATTTGCAGTGATAATTATTAGTTCTCCAGCAATGATGGGGCATCAAATATCTCAAATTCAGCTGCTCATCAGCAAAATGTGTTTCAAACACTTAATGATAATTTACAGGGCTTAAATTCCTCAAATAAGTTTCATGGCCTAAACATACAAATTTGGATAATATCTCTCATTGGAATAATCATGCTTCTTGTTTTATTACCAATTATTAGGTTAATCTGCCTGGCCATTTCTTGAGCTCATCATGATGAACAGAAAATCATCACCCTGGCCACTGCTTCATCTCTCTTGCCTCATCCAGAAATTAAGAACAAAGAAACAAAAGGTGGGAGACTTGGGGGCCCTTTGGTTAAAACACCTTTGAATCAGTTTTTCACCCCAAGGTCTTCTTTTCCTCCTTCTTACCTGCCCACCTCTTTGTCTGACTCTGTGGCCCCTTTTTCTTCCTTCACAAAGTTTTTTTCTGTTTTTTCCCCTTCCCGTTGTTCCTACTGTAACCTGGAGTTGTCCTGTACACACCGCACACATAGGGTTGCCTTGTACCATGAGACTGTCATCCTTAGGTTAAGCAGGCCTTCTAAGAGCTGGTGTTAAACTGCTTGTCTCCTGCCCAATGCCTTGTGCTGGGCCTTCTCTGCATTAGAAATGTTGGCTCCTCAAAACTGGTGACCAGAGTTGGGACCCCACCTATAGGCAAGGAAGTCCCAAGGCAGGTGCTGAGTGTGGAAGCAATGGAGGCATAAACTATTGAATAACACTTCACCATGCTTGGCCCAGGAGGATGGCTGGTAGCCAGAGATGGGTAAGAGTCCTCAGGGAAGGAACAACCTAAGACAGGCACAGTTGCCTAGGGGCCATCAGGAAAGAATTTGGGTGCCTACCAAGGTAGAACACTGACCTTCACCACTCCCATGGGAGGTTTCTTGCCACCATATAGCTATTTTGTTTCCCATGCACAGCTCAGTTCAGAATTCAGAGAGCAGAGAGTGACTTGGATTTACTATTACTATCAAAATTTATTTCTCATTTATTACTTTGAACTATTGGGAAGGGGGCAATTTTTATAAAGGACTGTATCAGGATACTTTTCACTCTTCTTTTCCTTTTTATTTAAACAGAAAAGGGGGCAATATGGAAACCCTCTGATCTTTACATCAAAGAAATAATTTGGAAACATATTTCTCTGCCCACACAGAGAATTCTCCACTATCACTTCAATTTCCTTTAACATGCTTGCCTTGCTTTGTTAATCAGTTATCTTAGACCTTTGCCACCACCTTATCTCCTGCAAATATCACTAAATATTTCTGTAATATTGCTACCCATTATCAACCAGGAATTCTTATAATGTTATTTATGACCCTTCATGCACATGTTTGCTCCCCTGCATGGACACCCTAACCTTTTGCTATGTGAAAAAGAGAATAAAAACTGTGACGGGAATCAGCTTGGGAGGAGAGCTTCTTGAGCTGTTCTCCCTCTCATGTATTTCAACCATTGTGTTCAGAGTAATTCTTTGCACCATCATGGTCTCTGCTGGACAGATCCCCACAAGACTTTGCAGCATGGATTCCTGCATATTGCCTCATCCTTTCTCTTTCAGTGGTAAAATCCCTGAATTTAAAATTTCAGAAAAGTTGGTGAATGCATTTATTGGTGGCTGGATGTGTTTTTATATAAGATAATGTTGGGAATTGAATTGTGTCCCCCACAAAGGGTGTATTCAGGAAGCAACCACTGATCATGTGGGTATGAACCCATCTGTAAATTAAAACTTTCATGATGTTATTAGTTAAGGTGTGTCTGATCTTAATGGGTGTGAGCTTTAATCCATATGGCTAAAGGCCTTAGATGCAAAGAAAATTGCATATAGTGAGGAGGCCATTGGGAGCAGTGAGAAATGGGAAGTCAGCAGAATTCAGAGGAGATAAAAGAAAACACCTGTAAGTCCATTGCCATGTGACAGAATAGCCTGAAACCCCAAAGATCACTTGGCAGCCAGCAGATACCAAACTTGAGAAGAAGCAAGTCTTCTAGCCTCTGGAACCATGAGGCAAAAATTATTTGTCAAAACAACCCATTATGCAGTGTTTGTTTAAACAGCTAGTAAACTAATACAAGCTTGAAATATTCCTCTTTGTCCATTTTAATTGGACTATTCAACTCCTTGTTTTTTTTAAATTTAAAGTGTTAACAAGAGTTCATGATGTACAATGCCCATCCCAAGTAATAGAGAGTGCAACTGCAAGCAAGATAGCTTCATCCATCTGCCCCATAAGATCTAAGCCCCTCTTATTTAGAAGCAGAGTGGACATAAGTATCTTAAAACCCTCAAGTTTGGGGAATGAACAATGGACTAAAGTGGACTTATAATTGTTCTAGCAATGGAAGGGCTTTTTTCATTGATATAAATGCAAGGGTCACTAGAGTTTCTGAAGGGAGGGACAAGAAATAATAGGTATAATATGGGGGCATTTTCAGGACATTTGAATTGTCTTGAATGACATTGCAATGATGGACACAAGCCATTATATATTTTGTAATAACCATACGAAATTGTGCAAGACAGAGTATAAATTATAATGTAAAATGTAGTGCATGGTTAGTAGCAATGTTTCAATATATGTTCATCAATTGTAATAAATATACCACCATAATATAGGATGTTGTTAAGGTGGGAAAGTATGGGAGGGGAGGCAGTGGGGCATAAAGGAATCTCTTGTATTTTTTATGTAACATTTATTTAATCTAAATTTTGTTTAAAATTTTTAAAAAATGAATAAAAAGTTAATAAAACATATTAAGACTATTAAACTATATCTAATTTTTGACTTACATTTTTTCAACTAAGGTAATTTATTATTATATCAAGGAGCATTCTGGTAAAGGAAGTTATATTTTTATATAATCAAATTTTGTTCATATTTGTCTCTGTGCCTTTTTGATTTATGAAACCCATGGTTATATAAACTGATACTTTTTTCTTTAGAAATGTGTGCATTCATTTATTAGATTTCAGAGTTTAATTCATTTTGAAGAGATATAATTTCAAGAATTTACTACTGTTTAATAAGAAATTGCCATGACATATCTTATACTAGAAAAATGACCAACACCAAGGAGAGTTACAACAGATAGCCACTGAAATGATAAAGGGAAATAAAATTAGTGAGCACCTGCCAGGTTATAGGAAATTTATACCTGAATTAAACAAGAAGCAAAAAGTTGATTTCATAACAACAAAATACAAGGAAATTGGAAAATATCAAGACCATATGACAAGTAATCATCATACTCATTACTCTTTTTGGAGAGTAAGTAAATCGAGGCCTTAAGAGTTAAGCAATTTTAATTAATTCAGATATAAATTTTGTTTTTGTTTCTCTGTCATGCTGCCTTTTATATTGCTTCATTTCTTGCAAGGTGTATACAGATCTATAAAATCATTTTAATATAACATAACCTTTCTAGGTAAACAAGTCAAGTAATCAATTATCAGGTTGCTTAATTTTATAAAGGAAGAAAACTAACCATAAAAACCACATATCAATTCACTTTAAAAGCTTAAGAGGATCCACTATGTTTTTAAATTATTTAATAAACTATTATTTCAGAGAAGTTGTAGATTTAATGAAAACTTATGCAGGAAGTATTGAGTTGTTCTATAACATTGACTCTCCACATGCAACGTTTCCCTATTAGTTAGCATTTTGCATTAGTACAGTACAAGTCACATTTGGTGAAATAATATTATTAGAATTATATTTTTGGCTAAAGTCCATAGTTTGCATTTAGGTTCACCCTTTGCCTTATTCAGTTTATGAGGGTGTTTTTTTGTTGTTGTTTCAATTTTTGTTTCAATGTTTTTTAATTTTTACTGTGTGATATACATACTGCATATAATTTTGAAATTTCAGTCCATTTCAAATGTAAAATTCCTTAATGTGAAACCATCACTACCAGTCATTAAGAGAACTTTTCCACATTTCACTTCATTTAATTAAATTAGCTAATTTAAATAAACAATTTGATTGTTGACATTGTTTGTAACCAGAGGAATTGGGTAAAGCAAAAAAATAAAAGACTTCCAAATTGACAAGGAAGAATATAACCCTATTTTCAGATAATAAAATCCTATACAGTGAAAATCATTAAAAATACATCATAGGGTTATTACAACAAGTAAAGAAATTTAACAAAGTGATAGGCTCCAATATCAACCCACAAAAATCACTGGTGTTTTATACAATAATAATCAAATACCTAAAAGGAAATAATAGCATTACATTTCCAACAGCAACTAAAATAATCAAATATCTAGGAATAAATATAAAGCAGATGTAAAGGACCTATACACAGAAAGAAAGCTAAAAGAAATTAAAGATGAGTAAAATGCGTGGAAAGATATTCCATATTCTTGGATTGGAAGACTGACTTTGTTAAATGTAAATTTTACCCAAAGCTATTTCTGGATTTAACACAATCCCAATCAAACATCCAACATCTTTTGCAAATGAATATCCATTTGTCATATCCCCATTTATTGAAAAGATCACACTCTCTCAATTGGGTGGTCTTTGTGGCTTTGTCTCAAAGCAATTGGCTACAGATA
>JAQZBX010028208.1:0-27922 GCA_029593785.1 Cabassous unicinctus | reverse complement strand
TTTATTTATTTATTTATCACCCCCTGCTGCTTGTGCTCGCTGTGTCCATTTCTGTGTGTTTTTCTGTGTCTGCTTGTCTCCCTCTGTTGGGTCGTCCTTCTGCGTCAGCTCACCGCACCGCGCGGGCTGGCTTGCCTTCACCAGGAGGCCCCAGGAATCGAACCCGGGGCCTCCCATATGGTACACGGGAGCCCTATCGATTGAGCCACATCCGCTTCCCTGGGTTAGATTCTAATCAGAGGCAGCAGTATTATAACTAGTACAAAGTGAAGACTTTTCCTGGAAGTTTGTCTTTTCCCATCAAAATGGCCATCTGTCTTGAATCACAGCTAGTTTTTCTGGTTATTCCTAACTTTCTTCCTCCATCTCTAACCTCAATGACTGCTACCACTCTTTTTCCTAAAATTACAAATTAGTACTTCCTTTTGTGCCACCCAAGACTTTTTTTAAGGAAATTAGAAGCCTCAGTCAGAACAATTTTGAAACTTTTTGTTATTTGTTGCTAAACACATTGAATAGCTTTACCCGTCCATTTCTTTTCTTAGCAAGGAAGCTACCAAATCATCTTTCTGACCAACAAAAATTTTTAAGTGTTATTTGTAAGATACCTTGTCTCAAAAAGAATTTGAATCTACTCTGAGCAGTACAAAGTCTTATTTTATTAACTTGTGTGTTTTGGATGTAAGTAACAGAAACGAACTTATTTAGCTGGGGCAGAGTGGCGGGTTATTTCCTATAAGGGTAGGGGTATCTCCGAGAACACGAGTCTGAGATGCAGCCAGACCCCCGGACAGGAGCTAGAAAGCCATCAAGGCAGTCTCTCTCTCCTTTCACTTCTACTCCCATTCTCTCTACTCTAGACTTTGATCACTGAAGACAGATTTCTTTGAAGCTTAGTCTGTTTTGCAGAATATGTCCATCCCAGATATTACATGATTCAGATTCAGTGACAGAAACTAATTTACCATCTCTCAATCCCAGGCCCTGGGAGACAGAATGTGATTGGCCCATTTGGTTCAGGTGTTCCTTCCTGGTCCAATCCGAGAAGTGGCCAAGGTCACATAGTACAAGCACAGCTGCCAGGGACCTGTCCCTGTCGATTGACACCCATTCCCAGAGGTAGGAGAATTGGAGCGCGCTGCTAGTGTGCTGGCTATTAAGTTTTTGTTTCTCAACTCCCTCCGTGAAGCTGGGACTCTGCAAACTGCATAGCTCCTTCTGCCAGCATGACACAAAAGGGTGACTAAAAGAGTGTTTCAGCTGAAGCCAGCCTTGTCAAGCTTGGCTGTGAGGACCAGATTTGTAGTTTGGATGCCCAGCACCAAGAATTCTAGACGGTCCTGCAAAGTGGCATTTGGAGTGCCCAGATCTACAAAATAGGAGTCTGAGTGTCTGTCCACTGGCTACTCAGGACTAATGGAATAAGAGAGCAAAAACCATTTCCACTCAAATCTATAAATATGAGCTCTTAAAATCATCTCAACAGGTTTCTAATGTGTCCACCTTTGAAGAATCTTATTTCAGGAAAATCATTTTTGTTGAGTTTGTTTCTGAGAACTCTGAAGGAAGCAGAGAGATGACTATGTTTGTAGCTTCAAGTCCTGTAGGAGTCCAGACATGGTAGAGAGGAATAAGGTCTAAAGCCCTCTGGAGACTGACTGCCAGGGTTCAAATCCTGGCTCCATCACTTCCTACCTCTGTGACATCGAGCAAGTAACACAACCTTACAGTATCTCTCTTTCTTTATCAGCAAAGTTGAGCTAATCAAAGTATCTGCCACATACAATGTGTTAGGTTGATGAGACGGTCCATTTAAATGGTGAGCCAAGGTCTAGCCTAAAGCAAGCATTCAGTAAATTCTGCCATTATTCCACTTATTCTTATTGGCGTTTGTTTCTTGAGTCTCTTGGATTTTACTCCAGAGGCTAGGGGAAACTTTATTCTTTACTATTTTGGAAGCATTTTCTATACTAAATGCAACAGCATTTCTTTAACATGATAAATATATGTTTTGTTTTGTTTTTCCTTCTGAAAGTTCCTCAGAAGTCCCAACTTTCCAAATGTATTGAGCAGGGTTATTGCCAGTACCCTCTTTCTATCAGCTTTCTCTCTTGCTTAAACAAAAGTTTCAACATGTAACATTTCAATTAAAAACAGCAGATTATATACTGTATTTCTTTACAGGGTGGTATTTCCATTGTAATTCTTTCTGTGTTGTTTATTGGACAAATGTGTTTGGCATGTGGGAGCTGCTGTGATCCATTTTTCTTTTTGTGAGGTTTTAGGAAGAGGAAAATCTGCATGGCTCAATGGATGACACAGTTAGCTACAAGTGATAAGAATTTTTTTCCTTCCAGCCATACTGTGTATCAGAAAGGAGTGACAGATATTCGGGGATTTGAGCCTATCAGAGGATAGGAGTGTAATTTTTACAAAACAAATTTGTGCATAAATTATCACTCTCTTCTCTCCATAAATAATGACATCAGTAGATCCATAGGAGGAAATAGAGGAAGCAGTGCCATGTTCTGCAATAGTCCATCTTATTGGGAAAGGCAAGGTTTAGCAACTTGATCCTTTAAGACCCAGCTAGACCTCAGCTTTGTCCAGCATCTCCTGACTATTTTGGTATATTTGTTGAAGGAATGTGTTTCTTGTCTAGAAGAGGGAACTTGTTATTTGGTGTATTGGTGTGTGTGTGTGTGTGTATGTGTCACAACCCTAAAATAGAAGGCATGATTGAGTCCACAAATATGTTTTACTTGGTTGCCAGAAAATGCATAAAATAGAGGATTTTTTACATAAAAATTGAGATTACCATCTTCTCTTAAAGATTTGGGGAGCTTTATGATGGGGGAAAACAATAGACTGGAGGGTGCAGAGGCTGCCTCATTTAGAAAGGGCACAGGTTCTCCAATCTGCTTCAGTTTCTGTCATTTCCTGTTGCCTTGTATCCAACTCATTTCATTTGTGTCACCTTCTTGGATCTAAGAGGCAGTTGAGTTTGTGGGTTTCTATATAATTAAAGCCACATGGGCTAATAATCTGGTGACTCTTCAATCCCATGTTCTTTAAAAATTTGCCCAACATATAGTTAGTGAGGGTAGAGACAATCCGGTTCTCTTTTAAGAATTCTTTTTTGCACAATCAGAATTATAATTTTACTTCCACTAGCTGAAACAGTTAATGTTCCCAAAAATGTAAGACAAAATATTTCCAACTTTCCTGCAGTTCTAGTTTCTCTTTAGCTTCCTTCTGTGACTTTTCTGGACTAAGAAACTTCTTGGGAGGTATATTAAAGAGGTTTAATGACATTACAAATTGTATGCCTAGTAAATTACAGCACACTACACATCACATTGTTCTGGAATTTTTGCTAACTATGACAGAGAAAGCATGTGTATGTTACACAAAATCCTCAGCAAAAATATAGCAGGACTGGAAAGTGTTATGCTTTTTAATTTTTACCTCTTTCACTTTAACGTGGTATGTGTTGTCATGTAAGAAGGGCCAATGTATACTTTCCCAACTTCTTCCAGACTATTCGAAGTTCAGAATAGTCTAGTATTCTAGGCCCAGCTGCACCACCCTGGGACTCATTTCTGTGGGAGAAGGGGAGGGCATGACAGAGGAATCTTTGAGTTACGGATGCATGAACTTAAAGATCTGGCATCTGGGAATCTGTAAAGAAGAATTTTGAAAAGTTTGTATTACAAACTATTCTTGAGTGCCTGTTTTTATTGAATACTCAGTTGTGTGCATCTAATTCAGGAATCAGTGAACTATAGTCCATGGACAGTCCAGCCAGCTGCCTATTTTGTAAATAAACTTTTATTGGAACACAGCCACACCCATTTGTTTACATATTGCCTATGGCTTCTTTTGTACTATAGCAGCAGAGTTGAGTAGTTTTACATAGTCCATATGGCATATTTCTATATGGGAATTTTTGCGATGTGGTCCTTTAAGAAAAATGTTGCCAATCCCTGATCTAATTCTTTAAAATGATAGGAAAAATGCTCTTACCTGTTAAATGCAGTTTCTTTGAATGATTAGCTACCCCTAATATAAGCTCTTGTACTTCCTTTTCAGGACATGTGTGACTACTGTAATTATCTATTCACTGTATATCTTTAGATGATAAACTGCTTGAGGATCTCTATTGGACCTGACAGCGTCATTAGGAATGCTTTTGACTGCAAGTAACAGAATACCTTTAACAGTAACATAAACAATGAAGATATTGGATTATTTTGCCTTATAAGAAACTTGGATGCCAATGAGACTAGGTTTGATACAGAGGCCCAAGGATTGTGCAACCCATCATAGCCCCAGGCTTTGATGAACCTTTCTGCTCCACCATGCTCAGTTTGTTTCTTTGTCCTTGTGCAGGTTACCTTATGGTTATAAATTTGTTGCATCAGCTCCAAGCATCACACTCTCATACCAACCTCTTAAGCAGAACAGAAGGGGCAGGAACATAAAGCTTTTTTCTACTAAGGCCCTGTTTGTTTTTTATCCAGGAAAAACAAAACAAAACAAAACACCAGCAGGCTTTACTTTATATTTCATTGATCAGAATGGATCACATGCCTTCTAATCATCTTCACTGCTATAATCCCAGTGCTAGTACAAGACTGGAAGCTGGTGGATATTCAATAAAATTGTGTCAAATGGTGGATGGATGGATGGATGGATGGATGAATTATAGACAAAACTTTAAAATTTAGTTTAAGTTGGTCCCCGAGGGGGGCACAGAGGAAGGCAACAAAAAGGGTCTTTGGTAGCAGTAAGGCTGGGACACTTTACCTCAACCTTTTCATTTTATGTATGGGGAAAGGGGGGATTTGAAATATAAAGATATTACAGTGAATTTTTATAGTTTATCCCTGTCCAAAATCAATGTCTCATTTTTCTAGTAATAACTCCTCAATTTTTCTTTGAAGAACCAACTTCCTCAAACAAAGTGGTAATCCTGACTCCAAGAGAGAGCAGCTGTTCCAGAATCAGCAACCAGCAGTATTCCATCACTCTAACCTCAGTGATTGTTCAGAGATGGGCACAAGACCAAGTCGATGCAATCAGAATGAGCGCAAAGCTTGGTGGGTGCTGCCAGAGCAAAACATAGGCCTGATGTTGCTGGTGATCAACCGGCCTACGAAGTGATGCCAACGCAGTGGGGCAATTGGAAAAACTTAAGAAGAGTGATCCTTGATATCATTAAAGAACACCTGGATGCAGCTGTGCCTGAAGCAAGAAATTTTATCTTTAAGGACACTTTACTTAAAATAACAGAGAACCCAGTGCAAATGACCGCAGGCTGTAAAGGGGATTATTTTTTACTCATTTAACTCTAAGTCTAGAAGTAGGGTACATTTACTTCAGGATGTGTTTATCCATACATCCTGTGGATCAATGGTGTCATCAAGAACCTGGGATTGCTGTTTTATTCACCTCTCTTCTCTTTGTTCTAAGGCACACTTCTTTGTTGTCATGGGATGGTTACCAGTGGCGAACATTCCTCTCTTGGCTCAGTAAATGAAAGGTCATATATATCCCATTATTCCAAATGAGATTTTCGAGATTCAGCCTCATTAGACCATTTGCCCACCCAAGAACCAAAAATCCTGGAGCTGGGGGATGAGTCAGTTTATCCTGCGGTGTATAAATCAAATGGGGAAGCATTTGATACTCAGGTGAAAATCTGGGTTGTATATTAAAGGATGAAAGGAGTGAATGCTGAGAGGAAAAACAATAGCACCCATTACAGAGACCTACATATGGACTTCTGAGTTATGTGCAGTCAAAATTTTTCCTTTTGTCCTTAACACAATATGACTTAATTTTATCTCCTTTGCAAAAAAAAGATACTTATTACTATTAATAAATGCTATAGCTGGGAATGGAGATGGGCCATTTCTCAGCCAAACCATGTGGTAATCCATATCCTGCTTCTCCTTCATTTTTCCCATGGCACTTGTCTTCCTAATATACTATATAACATATTATGTGTATTGCCTCTCTCTTCCCATTAGAGAATAAGTTCCATAAGAATAAGAATCTGTGTCTGTGTTTCCTTCCCCATCCCCCAGTACCTGGCCCATAATATGCATTTAATAAATATTTGTTGAATGAATGGTTGTATGGTTGGATAAACAAATAGCATCCTTGGATGTCAGAAGATCACTTGTCCATATCTACAGAGACAGTGCTAGAATCCCAGGCTCCTAATAGCAAATCTAATGTTTTCCTGGTTCCTCTATCCTATGTCATGGCAATAGGAATCTCCAATGTTCCCCCAACCAGTTTCTGCCTCTGGCAATGGCACCACCATTTCTCTACTTACGTGCCTCAAAATGTTGAAGATATCTCTGATTTCAGCTCTCATTATTGACTTCTAATTTTAAATTTCTCTCAAACCTCCATTGCTTCATATCTCCTACTGTAACTACTTGTATTAGTGAGGGTGGACTAAGTCTTGGTGGGTTATAGCATAACGAAGGCTGATTTCTTGACTGCAACACAGTCCATGAAGTTATTCAGAGACCCAGGCACCTTCCACTCGTGATTCCACACTCCTCTAGGGCAGGGTTTGTAAACTTGTTCTTTAAATGACAAGATTGTAAATATCTTAGAATTTGTGGACCACATGGATTCTGTCACAACTACTCAACTCTGCAATTGTAGGTTCAAAAACAGCCACATACAATACATATACCAAAGGGCATGGCCATGTTCCAATAATACTTTATTTACTAAAATAGGTGTTGCTGACCAAATTCGGTCCACGGGCCATAGTTTATTGACCCCTGTTCTAAAAATGAGAGCCCTCCACTAGATCCAAATCATGATTGTTGAGCCAGCAGTTGTGCAAAGAAAGCACAGGAAGGATTGCTTGGGAGCCTTTCTGGGTTTTCTTTTCCTTTCTTTCTTTATTCTTTCTCCCTCCCCCCGCCGCCCCCATTTTTTAAGGGATCAGGCCTGGAAGTAGCATTTATCGTTTCTGCTCAGATTCCATTTGCCAGAACTCCTCAAATGGTCCACCTAAGTGCAGGGGAATCTGGGAGATGGAATCTAGCTGTACCCAGGAGGAAATGGACCAAGGTCCAGGGAACACAAGGGATCTCAGTCCCACTGTCCCTATCCAGACCCTCCTTCTCAGGGTTACCCAAAAATGTCTTGAATGGTAGGCTCTCCTCCTTGCACTGATTACAGGCTAATCTTGAACCATTGATGTCCCCCTTATTTCCTCTTTCATAAGGTCTGTTTGGCTCACCCAACTTATCCAGAATGACTTCCCATTACTTTCTGTGGCAGTCTGAAATTATCTAATGAATCCCCAAATAAGAAAGATAATGTTTGTGAACTAATCCATTCCTGTGGGTGTGAGGCCCTTTCATTTGGACTATGTCAGTGGGTGTGACTCAGGTTGAGTCTCCACCCTTTTCCTGGGTCTGATTAAAACAGAGACATAGGAAAAGGGGATGCCATATTTGATCCTGCAGTGTGAGAGAAAGGACTCTAGCTTTGCCCATAGCTGACCTGCAAGGAGAGAAGCCCCCAAGAAGCCCAAAGAGCCGAGGCCCAGGGAAAGATGAGTCATATGCCAAATCACAAACACCACTTCTTCTAATTGTTTATTTCCTGAAGACTATACTGTTGTAAGCATTAAATAAAATACTCATAGATCATTGGAAGGTGAAATGTTGGCGACTGAATTTTATACCCCAGAAGAACATGTTCTTAATTTTAATCCATTCCTGTGGGTTGAGCCCATTGTAAATAGACCTTTTGAAGACATTATTTTAGCTAAACTGTGGCCAGATGAATAAGCTTTAATCCAGATTACTGGAGTCCTTTATAAGCAGAATGAAATTCAGACAGAGAGAGAGGAAGCCACAGGAGAAGCAAGAATTTGGATGTCAGTGGAACCCAGAAGAGAAAAAAGGCATCACCATATGCATTGCCATGTGACAGAAAAACCAAGGACCAAGGATCATCAGAAGTCAACCCCAGAAAGCTACAGTCTTCTGGAGAAAGATTACCTTGCTGACACCTCATTTAGGATTTTCCCCAGTCTCATAACTGTGAGCCAATAAATTCCCATTTTTTAAGCCAACCTACTGTAAGGTATTTGTTTTGGCAGCCAGAAAACTAATATACTAATGATAAAACAAGAATATTTCTTGGTGCTTTTTGAGCCCATATTATTTGCCAAGTACTTTTCCAAGGGTTCTCTTACATGAATTAAGCCATTTAAAGCGCATAGTGAAGATGGGGTGGGGACCATCATTATCTACACCTGATAGATGAGGAAACTAGGCTCAGGAAACTAAAACCATTTACCCAAGCTCACACATGGCCAAACTGGGATTCCAATGCAGTTCTGCCTCCAAAAGTAATTTCATAATGCTAAGTTAACTTCTCAAAGATCAAAAACCCACCATGTCATGAATCTTGTAGTGGGGGAGACAAATTTAAAAATTTCCCAGATTCTTACAAGGAAGGGAGTATTATACATATGTTTATTATTATTATCTTTACTGTTTTACCTATTTTTGATCCAGCCACTATCTAGCTGTGTAAATAGATAACATCTATTTTCTCTGTGCTTCCAGATATTTTGTGAGAAGGTGGGTTGGTGAAAATGAATTAAGGATCCATAACATGTTTGTAATTAACTATCACAGTATATTTTGTGACCGTAATCTAATACCTTAAAACCAATGGTACCCCTTAAACAGAAGCTGATGAAATTTCTTATTCCCTAAAATAACTTGTTGAGACCTTCTAAGAAGATGATTCTCTGAATTCTAGGTGTATCACCTGTTTCCCCTCAGTTTTCCTATTTTCTTCCCATCCATGAGTGTTTATGTTTCTTGGAGGGTATCTTGGCTGTGTATTTGAATTCTAGTTCTTTTCATTTGCAAGAGAATGAGGAAGACACCAGTGACCCTTCGCTTGGATTACTATATCCACTGAGGAGCTGTGGGCTTTATCCTGGACCTACAACTGCATCCTTAGTCCCCATTCACATCTCTCACCAGGCTCTTCTGGATGTCCCTCTCCTTCATTCCCAAACCTCCTGTGTGGGCCAGAGCACATCCCTGTTCTTATTCCAGATAGAAACTTGTCCCAAGGGTCCCCTGGGCTGATGTGGTTGCAGGAGGCTCACCTGAGCAGCAAAGGAGTCTGGACCTTAGACATTCAATAGAGGCATCTAGAGGGCCCTCAGATGATGAGGTTGGCTGTGTTTGGAGAGTCTTCTCAGGGGACAGAGGAGCCACCGTGCCACTCAGGCACAGATGGTGCCCAGGTGTTGCTTTCTCAGCTGGGCTTCATCTTGGAATTCCTAATGAACTCTCCTGCTGGGGATGGCTCACAGCCCTTGCATTCTCCTACACCCTACAAATTGCTGAGTATCTCTAGTGGTCAAGAGGAAGTGGTTGAAGGACCTGATTCTTCTTTTGAAAATGTCTCTGAAATCCTCCCCTTCTAAAGAATCATAAACTTATATTCCATGAAGAATATCATGGAACAGGATATTTAATGCAAACAAGAAGCTGTCTGTCTTAGTTTGCTGAAGGCTGCCAATGCAAAATACCAGAAATGGGTTGGCTTTTATAATAGGAATTTATCAGGGTAAAAGCTTACAGTTCCAAGGCTGTGAAAATGTCCAAATCAAGGCATCAAGAGATGCTGTCTCACCAAGCTGCAGCTGTGGGGGATCAGGTACATGGTGGCCTCATCTAAAGATGCTTTCTCTCGAAGTGAAGCTGTGGGTGATCCAGCACATGGCAGGGCATAATGGCAGCCTGCTCATCTCTCTCCTCTCCTCCAGGCCTCTTTCAGCTTCAAGCTGCTCTGTGGGCCTAGCCTCCTGTGGGGGCCTCTTTCTGTGCCCCTGAGCTCTGCTGATTCCAGCATCTGGCTCTGGGATCTCTCCTTCTGTCTCTTGAGGCTTTTTTCCTGTGTGTCTCTGCTTTCACTTCTCCATTTATATAGGACTCCAGTGAGAGGATTAGGACCCTGGGTCTCTCAATCTAATCAAAGGCCCTTAACTGAAGTGATCTAATCAAAAGTTCCCTTACCTGAATCTAACCAAAAGGCCTTCATGCAATAGGTTTACATGCACAGGAATGGGCTGGCTTAAGAACATAATTTTCTGGGGTCCACAAAAGACTCAAACCAAGACACTATCTAAAACATTTTGCTCTATGAATTCAACAGTAAATCATCGATATGACAGTCTGATGCTAGGAGATTTGAAGTAGTACAGGTTTATTTAATATTTATTCAGACAGACCTGAGTTTGAAAACTCACTCTGCTGCTTACTCATTGTGTAACCTTTAACAAGTGGCCCAAACCAGCAGTACTCAAAGTGGAGTCCCCAGATGAGCAGCAGCAGTATTACCAGGAACTGATTAAAGTGAAAATTTGGGGACCCCATAACAGACCTACTGAATCAGGAACTTTGCAGATGGGCCCAGCAGTCTGCATTTTAACAAGCCCTCCAGGAGTTTCTGGTGCACACTCAACTTTGCGAACCCCTGACTTAACTCTCCAAGTTGTTTCCTCTTATGTAAAATGGGAGTAATAATGCTTTGTGAGGATTAAATTCAGTAGATTTGCATGGACAGCATTTAACACAGTGACTGGCACTTAGTAAATGCTCAGTACATGAGAGCTACAATTAATGTTGCTATTGTCATTGGATTTCTTTTCTGGTGGTCAGTGAATTAGTCTATGACTTGATGTGTCTACCTGTGAAATAGTAAAGAGGAAAGATATTTTAACATTGATCATCATAACACTAGCTAATTTATTGAGCTCCTACCTTGTGCCAGACACAGGACTAATTGTTTCACAAACATTGTGTTCGAGCCTCATTTATAAAAACCGAAGAGACTCGTACTATCATTGTCCACCTTTTACAGGTGAGAAAACAGGTTTGGAGAACTTAAGTAACTGGCCCAGGATAACACAGGTAGTTAGTGGAAAGCCAGGAATAGAATTCCAGGAGCATGTCTCCAGAGCCCAGGTTCATCGGCATATCATCATACTGCCACTCCAAAGTGGTTTGCAAAAGGGAATATGGCTGTGTGTGTTTTCAAACCCACAGTGGTATTTGAGACTCTGTGAAATTAGATATTCACTTAAACATGTGCATCAACATCATGACTATTGATAATTACAGAAGAGGGCTCGTAAGCAAGTTTTTGCTTGAAATAGGCTGAGTTGTTTTGTTGCTGTCATTATTTTTAAAGAGGTCAGGGGCAAAGGGGACACTGTTGCTGTGGAAATCCTCCATGACCCTTAATTTCTGCCGAGTCGCATTAGTCATGCAGCCAGAATGGGGATGGTTTTTCGATGACAGGACTAAGGACAGCCCAGACTCTGTAACAGGAGCTGCCCCTTCTAGGTCTCCCTTTGGGACCCTGATTACCTGAGCTCAGAAGATGCCACCTGAGTGCCCATTAGATAAAAGAGTCAACTAGAAAAAAATTCCTCCTTTAGTTGCAGAAGGTCAGTCTTCAGGTGAAGATTAGAAGGTGGCAAGGGGGAAGTGTGTCCTGTAATTACTGTAAGTATGTGTTAGCAGTTGTACTAATTCATGTGGGCTTTTGGCCCATGATGAATGCCAAATTTACACCATTTTTCAATACTGCAAAAAATATCTGGCACATAAAATACCAGTGACATTCTATACAACAATAAAAAAATGGATTAAGTTATATGCATATCAAAGGAATTTCAGAATGAGCTGCTGGATTTGTAAAGTAAATGTATTTTAAACCCCCCTCAAAATGATATCCCAGGGTAAAATGTACATTTATTCAGTGCAAAGAGCTCGCTTTATCCTGGTGAAGCTTTAAGGGTACACATGGGCCAGGAAGAAAATCTTGTAGGTTTTCTTATTTGAATGACGCTCATAACTCTGTCTTTCATCTGAGAGTTTCTGCCTAAATCTTGGAAGCTGGACCTCAAAGATATTTCAAGATGTTCAGTTTAATGTAAAACTTTCTTGTGACCCTAAAATGACAACAGTCTCAACAATAGCACCACTCAACAAACACTAGTTTTGGCTTCTGCCTCCCCCCCTCCTCGTCTTAGCTTCTCCCCAGCTCGCTCTTGAAAGGCCTTCTGTTCTGTCAGCCATAATGACATCTGCTGGCGGAGACAGGAAGTCATAAATCTGTAGGCTCCCTCTCAACCAAACCTTGTTAATGCTGCCATTTATCACGGGGGCTGGGGTGCCATCTCTGGAGGGTGGATGCAGGGAGTCCATTTTCTCCCATGCCCTTTCCCAAGAGAGCAACCATTTTAAAAGCAGCCACTTTTTCATCTCGCATTTGCCGACCTGAAAGTCAGGCGGATACAAACCCCACCGCCAACGAGCAGCTCTTGGAAAGAAGCCACGATTCTAGGCAACAATAGACTCGACCTGATGTTTCCAGACTGAAACAAGGCAGTGCTGCAAAGCTCTGTCCTTCGTTGCTTTAAATCGGCCCCTCACTGCCTCTGGGAGAGGAACAGTGGAGTCCCTTCCTCTGTGCCCCGTCTGCGAGGGTAAAACTTGCTAGAGGGCGCGTCGAAGGAGAATATTTAAACTCACAGAGTTACTTTTGTTCCATACTAAGTGAGGATGACATTCGGGTTTACTTCCGGAGAGTTTATGGTGTTTATTCAAGACTTGCACCTAGGACAAGATATGGTCTAGGCTCTTGCTATCCCAAGGGCTATCCAAGGACCTGGAGCTTGTTAGAAGAGCAGATTCTCAGACCCCACACCAGAACTGCTGAACCAGAGCCTGCATTTTAATCAGCCCCCCACCCCCAGATGTTTACTGTACACACTACAGCTTGGGAGGCTGTGCTCTATGTCAGGATCAGCCTTGGTCCTGTCGACACCTTGTGGGGCGTCCCGTACACCGTAGGATGCTTAGCAGCCTCTCTGGCCTCTACCCACTGGATGCCAGCAATGGACCCCTTCAATTGTCACAATCAAAAGCGTGTCCAGACATTGCCAAGTGTCCCTCTGGGGGCAAAATCACCCCGGTTGAGAACCTGGCAGCTCAAAGTATGGTCCGTGGGTCAGCAGCATCAGGGCCACCTAGACACTTAGGAGAAATACGTATTCTCTGACCTCACCTCAGACCTACTCCATCAGCAACTCTAGAGGCGGCGCCGACAAGTCAGCTTCAACTCTCCAGAAGAAAATATGCACACTAAAATCTGAGGACCTCTGTTTCCGGGGATCTGAGGCCTCAGAGGTGAGCAGGGAAAGGCAATGCAGTAACTGAGATTTTGTGATATAAAAGTCACCATGGTCATAGCATTCCCAAGAGGCAGTAATGCCTGGACGTTAAGGGAAGACAAACTGGAGCCAGGCTTGGAGGGTTTGAATCTGGGCTTCCCATTTCTCCTGTCCTGGACCTTGGGTAAGTTACCTAATCCCACTGTGCCTCAGTTTCTTCATCTGTAAACTAGTACAAGGAAAGCACTCATCTCATAGAGTTGTTTTAAGGATCAATAAGTTCATATTTTAAGGTGCTTAGAAGAGTGCTTGGCACCAAGTAATCACTCCATAAATGTTAGTTGCTATTAGTATCATTGTTGTCATTTGCATGTCCTTCCCTAGATTTTTATGTTCCCTAAGAGCCAGGCTGTATCCTCAGCATCCAGTCTAATGCCTGGCATGGAGCAGGTGCTTGATGAATGTTAGTGGATAAGCCTGTGCAGAGAGGAGAGGGAGCTGGCAGGAGAGCTCCACCACTAGTGCTTTGAATTTGCTCTCGGGTTCCCTCTCTCCATGAGGATCTCGGCCTCTCTGACTGGCTTCTGCAAGTGGGTGCTTTGCAAGCATAGAGGGCTGAGATGAAGTGGGTTTATCCTTTAATACTGATTATGTTAGACCTTGAATATATCTGAAACATTCCGTAAATAATGGTCGATCAATGAATTCTTATAAAATAGTGAAAAAGTTGAGTGCTTTCTATGTGTCAAGTGTTATGTTAAGCATTTCATATTTTCTCATATAAGCCTATCCACATCCTTAGGAAGTTGGTGGTATGATAATCCCCATTTCACAAATGGGGAAACTGAGGCCCAGAGAGATTAAATAACTTGCCCGATGTCATAACTTAGTAGGCAGTGAAGCTATTTTTTAAATGTAGGTCTCTCTGATTCCAAATGACATTTACCTTTCTTCCCTGGTTGCCAGATGGTCTGCACACAGCAATGATGTGTCCTAGGTTTTCTGGGGCAATACTAATTTCAAATATTTTGCCCACCTTATCCTAAAAGACACTTATAAATGACTCTTATTTGCTTAAACGCTCAAGCTGTGATAATAATGAGAACTCAGGTCCACATCCATGCTGGAGGCACAAGAGGAGGAGGAGAGAGGACCCTCCCCACTCCTGGGGAGGGAGGCAATGGAAAGATTTAGGGAACAACCAAAAGGACTTAAAAGCAAGTGCTAAATAGATTATTACAAGCTATAGGGTTAGAAGAGGGCCAGCAATGAAGGAACAGGCAGCTAAGCTTCTAACAGTCAGTGCATTCAGTAGATATTGACCGAAGGTGCACTGTGAGCCTGGCTCTGGGCTAAGAATAATGCAGTCAGCAAGACAACTTCCGTCCTTGCCTTCATGGAGCTCACATTCTTGGGGATCCAAACTAGTCGATGCTGCTGGTTTCCTACCCATTTCTTCACAAGCCAACACCATGACCGTTTGTCTGGTGTCCAAGCGGGGAGCAATCTATGGCTGGCAGGAGTCAGTGGATAAATACCCCAGCTCTCTCACCCTTGAGGAGGGCTATGTCTGACATGTAGAGTCCACACTGGCTCTCAGAGTTCCCCAGCAGGACTGGGCTCCAGCTGCCCGCAGTGATAACCTGCTTGAGAGCACATGTTTTGGCTGCCTTCCCTTCCTTTATTCATTTTCCTACTTCTCGACTGGCGTTTTCTAGGATCACCTCCCCAATAAACCCCTTGTACTCGAATCTTTATTTTGGGGTCTGCTTCTTGAGGAACCAAAACCAAGACACAAGCCCTCTAGAAAGAGTGTTCCTAACAGTCTGGGACTATTCGGCCTTTTCATGCGTGTAGGTTCCTAAATCTTGTTGGAGCTGCTCAGCAAAGGTTAAGGAGAAAAGACAGGCTGTATTGTTGGGCGAAAACAGCATTCAGGACAAGTCACTTTTACATAATCTTAGCAAGCAGGGGTAGAATCTCATGAAATTTTAAGGACAATAGGACGCTTAATGCCTAATTGTAATAGATAAGACATGCTCCGGATAAGACAGAAAGCTGTTCTCAGAGCGAATTATATCATTCTCCATTTGCTTCTGAAAGTTGAGGGACACCTTTAGGCACACAGTTCTAATGAGTCCAGGAAGTAGAGCTTGATGCACAGTTGAGATGGCATAAAATATACTGGAGCCCAGATCTTAAAGGCTGCCCATCACATGGCTGCTGTCCGGTCCTTACACTCACTTAATGTCTTCCTGTGGTTAATGAAGTTGAGCAATGGATTACTGAGCCAGCCACTTGGTCTGGATTTTTTGGCAGCAGCAAAACACTGTCACTGACTATAAGTAGCCAACTCCATGGGAAGAATGTGATATATGTTAAATCTAACAGCTTCCATATTCGCAAGCTGCCCACGCAGCAATCGGCCCATTTAAAATGTACAGAATGGTTAATTGTTGTTGCAATAAAATTCAACACCTAGCCAAATCAAAATAGTTTTAGCAAAGAGAGCCCCCAACTTTTGGAGGATTTATTTTCAGAAGCAAGCTTGCCAATCCCTGTGCGTCCCCAAACTTTATTGTCATCAACCTTAATGGTTTTCTGAGAGTTAATTTCCACCAATAGTAGAAGATATATTGTCTGCTGCATTGGTGAACAAACCCACTCTAATGGACTGGGTATTTCCAGGATTGGCATTTATCAACTGTTAAAAGAATAAAATCCAAAGTTGATATTTTGACCAAGGAGGCTCCCCATGATCTGGTCCCTCTGCAGCTCTTCCTGCTTCCTTTCTTTTCTGCTGCTCTCTCTCTGGCTGGATCTCTAAACCTTAGCACTGACGGTCTCATCCTTTCTACTCCTGAAGCACACATGCCCCTTCTGGCTTTAGACCCTCCCTCCTGGTTGCCTGCTTCCCATCCTTCAGATCTGCGTTGAATGAGAGGTCTTCCCTGACCCCAAACCTAAAGTAGGCCCTGCCTCCGCCCCTTTACTCTCTATCCCAACACCCTGAGTCCTTTCATATCACACCCACTGTCTGGGATCTTCTCTTGTCTGACCCTCCCCACCAGCTTGATGCTGTACCAGTTGTCATGGGAGCGTAGAAAATAATCAGGGGCCTGAGATTACTACCTTGAAGTTTTCACAAAATAGTTCCAGGGAAGAGGGATATTCTGAATGAGTTAAATGACATAAGACGAAGCAATGAATTATATCCTCAAGGGCAAAATGTATGGTACACTGGCTCTCAAACTTGGCCACACATTGGAATCACCTGGGGAGCTTTAATACTGATGGCTGATTCCAGCTCCAGAGACTTGGATGTAATTGGTCTGGGGTCAGACCTGGGCTCTGGGATTTTTAAAGTCACCACAGTTGATTATAATACACAGGAAAGTTTGAGTTTGCGAACACTGCTCCTTTTAGTTGAAGTGTTATGTACATACACAGAAGGGCACAAATCCTAAGTGTGCCGCTGAATTAATTTTCACCGACTGAATACATCGGTATAACCAGCACTAAGGAAAAGAACAATACCATCCTCCCCTAAAACCCTCAGGCCTACTCCCAAGGGTAACCATCTCCCTGATACTCAACCATAGATCAAGTCTGCCTGCTTTGAGACTCATGTATTTGGAATCACACCATATATCCAGTGTCTTTGTTTTGAGAAGATACGGATTAGAGAAGTCTGAGTTACACAGAATCCACCAGGGAAGACTTCCTGGAAGAGGCAGCAATAGACAAGAGGGAGGAAAGAAGAAGAGGGCAGAAAGTTGGTGAGGGGAGGAGAGTGTGGACTCTAAGAGTCACATAGACCAAAAAAGCTATATCCCCATATCTAATGAAACCCCTATGGTGAGCCTAAGGCATTTTAAAGTCATTCCTTCCTTGCAAATATGCTCACTTTGGTATTTGGTCACTTCACAAATTTTTACTGACACCGATTCTGTGCCAGTTACTGCACTCAACTTGGGGATATAACTGTGACTAGGACACCTTATAAAGTTTATGTTTTAATTATGGGAGACAGATAGTAAACAGGTAAGTAGATTACCTAGATACTTAAAGACTGTCACAGCTGCCATGCAGGGTGAGAGAGTGAGTGGGACAGGAGGCGTCATCCTCTTTAGATAGGAACGGCAAAGTAAGACCCTCTGGGGGGGCGCATTTTGAGTTTAGACTGAAGAGGAGAAATAGATCCGGGAGGAAGCAAGCTGGAGGGAAGAGAAAGCATAAAGCCCTGAGGCCTGTGCAGGAAGCGTTTGGGAGTTGTTCCCACACTCAATTAGGGCACTGCCTAATTGGGCCACAGGGTAGGCACTCAGTAAATATTTGTTTTATTTATGTTGGGTTGGAGTCTAGTAGTGAGATATAAAGACTAACAGAACAACAAAGACAATACAACGTGGGCTTCGATGGAAGGACTGGCTTCTACCAGTACAATGAGAAGATTCCTCAACCTGCCCTTTTGAATGAATCCAAGAATAGATGCCCTGGTTGTTCTTCCACGCAATAAACTATACTCACTTGACTGACTTGTGATAAAACCCAAACTCTGCACAGGGAATGTTCCCATGCCTGGCACCTTATCAGAATCACCTGGGAGTTTTTAAAATTTCTGATTTTTGGGCCACACCCTGGGATCTAATTTAGTAAGCCTTGGGTGGGGCCTGATCTTCTTTATCTTGGAAAAAAAAAATCTCCCGGTGATTCTGGCGATTCTGGCATCGAGCTGGTGTGAGGAAAACTGTTCTGGAAGATATGGTTGAGTCATTCCCATCAGTCCACGCCCTTACACATCCCAAAATTTGGGTGTTGGCTCCTAGGATGCTAAGTTCCCTGGAGACCCACATCAGGCCCAGCATAGCATTGTATTCCAAGCCACCATCTCTTAGAAGTTTCTGAAAGTGACAGAGTCTGGTTTAGCAAAGCATTTTGCAAAGTTTAGCCATGCCTATACCACCTTTCTCACATTTTGCCATCTCCACATCCCATTTATATTATTATTTATTCTATTTTTCTTTAAATAAATTTATTTTTAAAACTCAACTAAATGCATTTAAACTTCAGATTGCTACCATAAAGGGCAATCGTATTTTTTGGCAAAATAGAAGGCAACTCTAAAATAAATACAATGAAAACAAGCATTTTTAAAAAGTCTCATCTCTCCCAAGCTTCTGAGCCTGAGCTCTGTGTAAAACAGAAGTTAGCAAGTATTAGGCAGTGCACTAGCACTAAACTGAGACTTTCTCAGATTGAAAGAGAATTGAAATAGCAATATGTCTCTTATTGTGATTCAATGTTATTGTCACATTGCACCATTGAAAAACATTTGGGTACATTTGTATTCTGTGTCCAACTGGTGGAGCCAAAATCTTCTTTGTTGATAACCAAGCTAAATAGTTTAGGTTAGCAGCAGTGGGAAAAAATATAAATTAATGAAATAATTCTCCAGAAGTCTAGAATGTGTTGGTAGCCAACTAGGAGATAGGTTTTGTGGAAGTTCTTTAAGTCTACCCATTATTACTAGCTACTAAGAAGGAGGAGAGAGTAGAGGTTAAGTTCAGAGAAGAGTGCTAGAGAGAGGCTGGGAGGAATTCCGTAGCCCAAAGTCTACTCCTGCCTATTTCTCTCCCGATTCCCTCCAAGGCTGGATCCAGCCCTCCTAACTCTCAGTCTTTTGGATGTCATTATAACGGAAGCTTTTTGATGGCAGGGATCCTACCTGATGCATTCCAGCATCTCCAGTGCCTGGGACAGTGCTTGGCACAGCTAACGCGTGACTAGTCATTAAGATCGCCCGGATATAATGCAAACACAAAATCTACATATGGGGCATCTAGAATAGAGCAGTTCCTGTTAAACTTACTGCATTCTTAGTTCTCTTCCTGTACCTCCTGATCCTAAAACTGTGTGGTTTCTTGACTGCAGGACGGTGTTTACTCAGTAGGTCATGGTCCCTAGCAAAGTGCTTAGTAAAGGTGTGTTGGGTAATTAGAATTAATATCCTTTTTCTGATACTGCCAAACCCTGCTAAGAAGTAGGGTTTTCTCTGCCTCCGTTGCCTAAGGACTAGGCTGGAACTGGGTGGGGCTGGACATGGGTGGAGGCTGCTTGGGTAATTTAGGGCAGGTGAATTAACACCATGCACCACACATATGAGAAGGAGAAACAAGCATTTGCCTCCCATGTGGGGATGTTAAAAATGATTAAATAATACTTTTCAAACAGTGACAATAACATATTTGGCTGACAAGTAGGATGGAAAAATGAATTTCCTGCAGCCCAAAAGAACTGTTTAAAAAAATTGGTGGAACTGGCCACACCTGGTAATTCCTAGGACCGAGGGCAAAGGCAGCAGGTGGGTGGGGTGTGGGTGGGAGGAGTTCCAGATCGCACCACTCAGGCCCCAATTGTCAATTGTGGTGGCTGCATGGGGGAGATGGGGGAGGGGTAGCAAAGGGTGAACATAGGTAGACCCCCTTCACAGTGATCACAATAGCAATATCACCTGTTGAACACTGCATTTATGTTGATTTTTAAGCCTGAGTTGATTTTATAGTTAGCAATACCAGATTCTAAAAGAACAAAGGCATTTTTAGCAGAGGCTCTTAAACTGGAGTGACAAGGGGATTCACTTGTAGGGCTGGGGTTGCTTGTTCAAAATGCAGATTCCCAAACCATCATCCAGAAGTTTCTTATTTAGATGTTCTAGGGCAGCAGCAGTTCTTACCCAGAGACCATTTTTGCTCCCCAGGGCACATGTGGCTCTGTCTGGAGACACTTTTGGTTGTCAAAAGCTGGGGGGAGAGGGAGGTAGAGGATGGGGTCTGGCATCTAGTGGGTAGAGGCCAGCGATGCTGCTAAACAGCCTGCAATGCACAAGACAGGCCCCACAACACGGAATTATCTGGCCTCAGATGTTAATAGTGCTGAGGTTAGGAAACTTTGTTCTAGGGGAAGGCCCAGGAAAGTGCAGCTTAACACAAGGCACAGGTGATTCTATTGCAGGAAGCAAGAAGTTCTTCCTTGGAGTGACTTAGACACGTCTGCCTTTTTATTACAAGGGCATTGCTATTAGACTTTCCTTTGGGCCTAAGTTCTTCTCCACATTTAGGACTCAGCTTTGACCAGTCTCTCCCCAGGAAGCCTTCTTTGCCTGGTAACCATACTCCCTTCCTGGAATCCAGTTTAATTGTCTCTCCTAGGCACACCGCCTGTCCCAGCATGCATGGCTTGTCTCTTTAATTGGTGGCTCCCCCACTAGAAGGAGAACTCCTTGAGGGCAGAGTCCACGTTCCTCCTGTTCATTGATGTGTCCCCAGTACCTCAAAAGGCGCTTCCCATCACTGGGACTCAATAATCACAGGTTGCTTGGCTCTGCCTCAGCTCAAACAGCGTCTCCTATATTGAATCTAGAGTTGCCCCCTCTTCCAGCCACTATCCATTACCTTATTCACCCAGTTGCTTACTTTTCATTCATTCAACAAATATTTTATTAGGTACCTACCATGCACCTTGCCTTTTGATAACATTGGGGATATAACAATGAACCAAAGAGGCAAAACCCTCCCCCTCAATGGAGCTTCTATTTTAGATAAGGTCTCGGACAATAAGCAAAATAGAACATGTCTGATGCTGATTAGCACAGTGGAGAAAAAGAAAACAGCCAGGTGTGATGGGGTGGGGGTGGGGCTGGTGGTGAAATTTTAAGTAAGGTAGACCTCAGGGAGAAGGCGACATTTGGGCCAAGATTGGCTACCTGGGGGACTTGCCTCCTCCCGCATTAGAATAAATGCCAGGAGGGCCAGGATCTTGCCTTTCTCTATTTCTGCTTTATCTCTAGAATAGGCAGATAGTAGGTGCTCAATAAATAAGGTTTAAATGAAATGAGAAGAGGAATAGGTGATTGAACCATCAAGGTGGAGGCGAGAGATTTGTTGTCGTTTTTTTTTTTTAATTGTGTGCACAGGCACTGGTTAGCAAGAAGGTGAGAAGGGCAGGGGCATTAAATTTAAGAGGGGTGGGAGGGAACAGTCTTTGTGGTCAGGTGAGCCCAGACTGACAGAGGAAAAGGAAGCGGGTCCTCACTGGATGAAGTCCCCTCCCCCTTCCCGCGCTCCCAGCACCCCAAGTTCTCACCCCCTCACTGTTGCTCACGGGCCCTGCTGGTCAGCTAGCCTGGCCCTTGGCCCTCTGCGTCAATCCCTCCAGCTTCGGAGTTCAGCCAATACCCTGCCCCCTTTCCTCCCACATCTCTTCCCTTCTCTCCCCCTTCCCCCTGCCCAGCCCTCCGCCCCCAGGGGATGTCCCCGCGCCTGGTGGGCACGCCTTCGGGCCCCGGAGGAGGGTGCGCCGTGGGGCCCCCGCCCCCAGCCCCCTCCCCGGCGGGACGCTGTCCCTTTAATAGACTCCCTCTGCCTGGCGCTCTGCGGCTGGGGAGTAAATTTCTCCCTGTCATCAGGTCGCGGGGAGAGGAGGAGGAGGAGGAGTTTGTTAATGTTCAGTTTGTTCAGCGGGATCGATGTTTGCTGGCATCGCCTCGCCCTGTCTTGTGTGTGTGTGAGGGTGTGTGTGTGTGTTTGTGTGTGTGTGCATATGTGGGGGGGTGTGAGTGTGTGAGAGGAAGCGAGAGTGCGTGTGTGAGTGTGTGCGCGTGTGTGACTGTGTGTGTGTGTGAGTGAGTGAATTCCAGATTTTCTGTCTTTCCAAAACCCGCTCCTGTCCTCTCGCATATCACTCACAGACGGGGATCTGACAGCAGCCGCCGACCTACGGTGATCTCTCTTCCCCCCTGCGCGAATCCGCCATAGAGATCGGCGAGGAGGAGGAGGAGGAGGAAGAGGTGAAGGAGGAGGAGGTGGAGGAGGAGGAGGGCAAGAGGAGAAGGAAGAAGAAAAAGAAGGAAACCCACTACCTTCCCAGGATTGCCTTTTTTTTTCCTTATCTTTACGCGCGCGTGTGCCCCTCGTCCCTTCCATCTGAACCCGGTCTTGGATGTTTAATAAAGAAATCAAGTGTCTCAACAGTCACCATACACAAAAAAAAAAATTACAAAAAGCAAAAACAAAAAGAAAGAGAGAGGAAAAAAACAATCCAAAACAAACAAACAAGGCAGAAGCAACCTCTACTTCAAACCAGCCGGCACAAGCCACCCGTATCTGCCACCCAGAGAGGGGGGTCTCTGGCCCGTGGTGGAGGAGTTGCAGGGGGGATCGTCAGGGGGACAGAGGCCGAGTGACGCCCTAGGAGCCACCGGGCAAGAGGCGGAGGAGACCCAGAGAGGCGAGAGAGACCGCGGGCCCCCGCGCGCTGCTCGGGGCTGGGGCGCCAGAAGTGTGATTGGAGCGAAGTAGAGCGATGCCAAGAAGGAAACAGCAGGCACCCAAGCGGGCGGCAGGTAAGAGAAAGGGCTCCGCTTCGGGGCCGCCCAGCCCGGGCTGCCCTGCGCGCCGAGCTCCTCGCCCGCCCTTACTTGCCCCTGGGTCTCCCAGGACGCCACCCCCCTAAGCTTTCGGGGCAGTTTGCCCCCGGTGCCCCTCTCTGCCCTGCTTAGAGCCCCAGCCTCTCTCGCCTTCTCTCATCTCCCAAATCCTTTTCCAGGCGCCGGTTGGGTGGGGGAGCTATCCCACCAAGCCTTTCCTCCTTGAACTTTTTTTCCTCCACCCTCTACCCCACCCCTAACTTTCTCACAGTCTGTTCCTTGCCTCTTGGCCAAAGTTGGGTTGAGGGTTTGGGGTGTGGAGTGGGGAGACACCCCGCATCCCGCTGCGTGGTCAGTGCCAGTGGCTTCTGGCCTCCAGGGGTAGCGTCTCCTCTCACCAAGGTATGGGGCTCTGAAGTGTGAGGCATGCCAAGCCCTGGGCTGCAGACTAGCTTTGGGGTGAGCAATAGTTTAGCTTTGAACATCAAGGGGGAGGGGGGGAAATCCACCCCAGGAAACTGGAAGAATCTTTGAATATGTTTTCTAAAAGGACCCACGTTTGGAAGTCTAATCAACACTCTCCCTTCTCTTAAAAGAAGGAAAAGAGAAGCCTCATAAAGCATTTAAACAGCTCTGGGTTTTCTTTGCCCAGAGAGAGTTGCAAACTTTGTAAATTGGCTCCTGTGGTTAGAACTATCCCATCCGAAATCTTACTTATGCTCCCCCAACTCCATCCCAAAGACAGGAATAGGTTAATGGATCAGTACAATAGACCTTCTAAGGGATTTTTTTTTCTTTTGGGTTTCTTAATTGCTTTTTTAATAGTATGCTGGGGTTTTGTTTCTCGGAAGTATAATATGAAAGTTCATTTTTCTCCTGCCAGACCCACCCACTGAAAAATCAGCTTTCCACTTGATTGCTAGTTTTGATTTGACATTTGATTGATCACCTGTCATCTTGCTGCCTTTGATCTATTCATTCTTGATATATATCAATAAATCACTCACCATGGTAACTCAGAGTGCCAGTGATGCAAGCCTTGCCCTCTAGATTCCGAGCCAGACATGCACAATTATTATCTTGTTTGGCTTTTAATGTGGGCGTTTTTATTTCTTTGTGTCCTTTAGTTGAATTAGGGCTTTAGTGGAAAGCTTAAGTTTTTTTGTGTGTGGTGGTTGTTTTTTTTCCCCCATGTTCTCTCTGTCTTTCTTTACCCTCTTGCTTTAGGCAGCATCTGCTCTTCTGCAGATCCACCACAACAGTTCATTCTGTTCCAACTTGAGTAAAACATAGGGAGAAGTCCGGGGAAAGACTTTAATAAACTTTGCAAAGTCACCCTTAGAGCAAATCCAAAGTTAGTTACAAATCTAGGGAAAGTGGGCATTTGTGTTTGAACATTCTCGACCACTAAGCTCATCCTCCAAGGACGCCAGTTCCAGCCCGGAATGGCAGCAAACATCCACAATTAGCTTCCCTTCTGGGCACAGAACCGTGTGTAGGATGTCTCGAATTGCATGGGGAAATATCATTTATTAAGCTTTGATTCGTATATGTTCCAATTGTTTCCCGAAGAGCAGAATAATTAAATATTCTTAGTGCCATGTATATTTGGAATTTGCCTAGCCAGGGAGGTTTTCTTTTTTCAGCTCTGGCTACCTCTGTTGAAAACAGTTTCTCCCTCCTACCCCTGTCCCTTTCTGCATTTAATTCTCTTATTCCTTAAAACTTAGATTGCTCTGCAATCTGACGGCGCTGGGGTGTGCAGTGGCCTTCCGACTCAGGGAGAGTCAGCTGGCTCCTGCTACTTCTGGCAGCAGAAGTTTAAGCTGAGCTTGATTATTAGAGATAACGTCCTTATTGTTGTCCCGAAAGAGAACACTGGGCTACGGTCCAGCAAGAAGCGATACTGCTATGAAAATTACTCTTTTTTTTTTTTCCGTGTTGTTCCGGTAAGGACCATCAACAACTGGGCAGTAATATAAATTACCAGAATAACTGGACACGTCTCCTTTAGTAAGCTCATTACCAAAAGTGCATTGCTCAGAATTGCACTACTTTGATTATAATTATCTGATCCATGAGGGTCCAGGTGTACGTAGTAGAATGCTGTATCACAGTATTTAAATTAGACCCTTTTCATTAAGCTGATATCTATTGGTGCTGGTTAATCTGCTGTAGTGTAGAGGTTTTAGAAACTTGCGAAGGTAGTTTCAGTTTTCTGGCCTATTGTATTCCTAGTGTTTTTATATGCTTGTTTTCTTGACTCTTATGTTTTTCACGGGGAAAAAGTGAAAACCCTTGTCAAGCTGAAAGGGAATAATTCATTCATATACATTCAGGCCCCTCTTACACTATTTATTTGCTCACATATTACTAAAGCAGATGTTTTTTCATGCAATGTATCTTCTACTCATCTGAAGTCATCAATGCCCTACTCTGTTTTAGCTGAGCTGGTTATTCACAAGTAAAGTTAGGTACTTTGTGGATTCTTTAGCCAGTTAACATCTAGGCAAAGGAAAAAAAAAAAAGGTAGGTTCTAAGATTGTGGACATAGGAACTTTTATCACTGCTTAAAATTAAACACAATGTACAACTGTAAGCAATTACTCTTATGCACTGATGTTGAAAGCTTGATTTCTAGCTTGATTAATGAATAATGTAAGATAGAAAAAGCCTGTGAGTGAATCAGAGCGGAGGCTCTCCTGGAGGACTCTCTTTCCCAAGGTCTGCTCGTGGCTATTTGCTCCCTTTGCATTATTAGTTTCAAGTTCCATGTTTCAAGGAATCAATTACAGAACTTTCTAATAAAGCAGGTTCCAAATAGAATAAATGGAATTATATTATAAGTGATGGGCAATTTTAGTCTTTATTTGTTATATTCCTACCCCTTTAGGGGGAGAGGATATGAGGTAGGTGATTCTCTTTAAGGAAACAGCTAAGTCAGAATATTTCCCTCCGAAATGTCATTCTTCCCAGCTTTCTAAAACTCTGCTATTATACCATGTTCTTACTTAGGGTGAGGAAAAAAGTTTAGAAAGCAGCCTACAGTGCCCTCGGGGTTTGTGTATGTGTAGGTGTGTGCGCTTGTTTTCCTTGTTTTCTTGGATGCATATTTCACTTACCACTAAAATACATCCACTTTAATCTGAAAACAGTCCAGGATTCCATACCAGCATCTGTCCCCCTATCCATTTTAGGGGGGGTATTATAGAGGTTAGGAGGAAGGTGAAGTAGAACAGAGCAGTGTTTTGACTTGTTTGTATTTTGCAGGATGCAAAGGAGTTTAAAATATAAAATTTTAGACTCATACTCCAACTCCTCTATTTTTCTATAATCTCCCTCAGTGTGCACCCTTGTGTGATGCATATTTTATTTCATCCTGAACTATTTTTATGTTAATACCGGCTAATAGCAACAGAACACAAAATCTTTTGTGATGTATACATGTGAAGATCTAACGTATGTGTAAGTTATAGGATTCAGCCCCTGCTCACCCAAAGCGATTAGATATTTCCTGGTGACTCTCAGAAGCACTCTGATAATTCAGGTCTGAGGACAGTCTTGCAGGAAAGAACAGCTCCCTCAATTTATTTTGTTTATTTAATATGGAGATGAATAATGCAGATTTTGTTTTCATGAATGTCCTAGTGTGGCAGTAAACATTAGACTATTAGCAATCATTACTTAAAAGTTGCAATTTGCACCTTAATAGCGCAGGTTATTTACATGGGAAACATATTCAGCAGGGACAATGACAATTCTGAACACAGCAGTGGAGTAGAGATGACCTGCGAGATGTCATTTTCCACCTCGTGACAGCAGGGACTCTGGATTAAAGGATGAGGTCTCGGAAATCACAGCTAGAAGGGTGTGGGGGGTGGGGGGACAGGGAGTTCAGGGTGAAGTTTACCTTTCATTTGCTGGCAGGTGGGACAGGATCCAAGAGAAGAGGAATGGAGGGGAGGAGTTGGTATCCTGGCACTCTCACTTTGTTTAAACATCCTTCAGAAAGACAAGTTCATATCTTTGAACATCTAAATACCTCATGCTATAGATGCCTTCACTTACCCGAACAGTATGATTTTAATGGAAGAATGGGGGGGAAAATAGAAAAAAATCAAAACACACACCCAAAACCACATGTGCACACGCACATGCAAACCAAAGGGACTCAGCAACACGATCTATCCTGGCCATTTGTTGTTGTTGTTTTAATTTAAGGCAGATCCTTGAAGAAGGAAGAATAGATATGTTAAAATCCCTTCATCCACGCTGTGTTTTGGATTGAAATTGATTACTTAAGTGGACCTTTCCCCATCCCTTCCTGATTTCCCTCCACCTCTCACCTCACCCTTAAAGACCCAGATTGAATGGGACATCTCAAAAGCCCATTTGTTTTAGGCATTTATTGATTTCATTTTTAATCTGCCATATCAGGACACAATGCATTAACCCTAATCAGCAGATTGCAAGTGACAGGGAATTCTAGTGGAAGGGAGGGAAGGCCTGGGAAACTTCTCAACAATGAAAATCTTCCCTAGGGATCTGGGGTTTGGGAGGTGGAGGCTACTTTGGGGGAAGGCAGAACACGCCTCCTTGCTGGATACTATGTATTTATTTTTCCACTACGTTTCGCATTTCTTTTTATCCCAGTTGCTTCAATTCTGTGAATCTATTGCAACCTTTTGGGAAAACTACATACCCAACAAATACCTCCTAGGCATCTTTAGCAGATCTGTTCCTGGAAACATCTTCCCTTTTGTCACATTCTCCAACGAATGCTTATGCTTTCATTTTATCCCAGCTGACTTCTCACTCATTTGACGGAATATCTCCAACCGTATAATACCTGGGCGGGTCTATTTCTCTTCTCAGTGGCTTGGGAATTGTGCTCTCATTTGAGCAGGATTTAAAGGGGGACAGATCCTGGCATTATTTAAGTTCATCGAAACCATGCACTTCTGCCCATCATTGGAGGTGAGCTTAGGAAAGCCAGCGAAGAAGCAAGCCGAGGCCCTGCTTACGTTTGTGCTCGGTCTGTAATTAGCTGACATGAGTTAAATGTCCAGAGCTGAGCTTCCCTTCCATCACTGTATTTGTACTATCAGTTTTATTTAGGAATGTCATGGTCTGGGAAGCCTCAGCCACTATTTGAAAGGCAATGCCTGCATCCACCCAAGTACCCTGTAAAAAGCACAGAATTGCTTAACAAATTCTCTATTAAGACCAGGCATACA
>JAQZBX010028207.1:0-27919 GCA_029593785.1 Cabassous unicinctus | reverse complement strand
TTAAAAACTCACGGTTCTGGTTCTGTCGTCGCGATTTCTCTCTTTTGTCCCTCTCTCCTCTCGGTGGTATGCAGTCTTTCCCTGCTGTCCTAAACCCTAGAAGATCTATTTTGGGTCTGTTTCAGCCAGTTCTCTAGCTATTTTTCTGGAGAAGAGATTCCTGTGTGTTACTACTCAGCCATCTTCCCGGAAGTATCTCCTGGTTTCTTTTAAAAATTTCTATCTCTTTATTGAGATTGTCATACTGTTCATTCATCATTTTCCTGATACACTTTAGTACTCTACCCGTGTTTTCCTTTATCTCTTTGAGCATATTGAAGATCATTTTTTTAAAGTTTCTGCCTGGTATGTTTAAAATCTGATTTTCTTTGTTGATGGTTTCTAAAGTTTTATCTTGTTCCTTCAGATGGGCTATTATTTTTTGTTTGTTGGTCTTGTAATCTTTTATTGAATGCATAGCATTTTAATATTTTAAGGTTTTAACTCTGGGATTTAGTCCCTGGGCTGCCTGTTCCTTATGTCCTTATCCAGTGAGTGATATGAAAGAGATTTCTTTGAGTGTCAGGAGCTAAAAAAAAAAAAGAAGAAGAAGAAGAGAAAAGAAAAAGAAACAAACCAATACAAAAAAATTCTTTTCACAATCTTTGCAAATTGGTCCTATGTTAGCTGGTGTTCTACTTCAGAGTTTAACCCTCCTATCAAGAAGATGAGCCTGAGGCAGAGGTGTGGGGTCTTCTCTGTGTTTTCTGAGCCTGCATCTTTTCCTGGGTTTATGCTTATCCCCCATTTATAGAAATCTCAGTGCTCCCTCTACTTCTTATGAATAGCACTTTACCCCCTCCCAGTTGTTCCATTTTATGTCTTAAAGCCAGTAGTCCTTTGCCCTTGGCCACTTTAACTGAAAGGTCTCTTAAACTGCTTTAACTGTCAGCTAGATGCTTCTACTTGCAGGGCAAGTTCTTGGAGGGTGAGCCAGAGAACTGTGTCCTGGTTCAGTCTTTCAGTCTGCCACTGGACAGATTGACACTGACATACCAGCCCATAGTATGTGTTTAGACATTACTCTGCTTCCTCCAGAGCAGGGTCAGGGACCCACAATGAGAGTGAAGGATAGCTCCATATTATAACAGGGAGGGTGTGCTGTAGAGGCCAGCAAGGGATCTGTAAGCTTTTCCTACCAGCTTTATGTTGCAGCTTTTTGATTTGCTACTTGCCCAGGTACTGCAACCCTTTGACTATTCTCTGGAGTTTTGAAGAAAATAGCTCTTCAAGTTTTTGCTAGTTGTTCAGAGAATATGTTGGGAGATGGAATCCTGGAGTATCTTGGTCAACTGGAAGTTGTAAGTTTTTTTTTTAAAGATTAATTCTCATTGGAAAATAAAAGCTTCATTGATAAAGGGTGATTTTGATACTGTCCTTGAAGAGTTAAATGAAATAAATTCTAAGGTCCTCCCTAGCCATAAAAAGCAAGTATTCTATAAGTGAAATACTTTCATTAACAAAGCAAAGCTAGAGAATTGAATTAACTATGCAGATAATCATTTAAAAATCAGAGTAGAGTTTTTTATATTAAGTTTTCAGTGAATGAAGAACCTCCTTATGAGGCTTTGTAATACTATTGTTTTTACTTACTCAAGATTCTATATGTCGCTCCTTTAGGAATTAAATTTTACAATCTTGGGTGTGCTCCAGAAGTATTTCAGCTTTTTTCTTTCCCAATCTTGAAATCACATAAAGATTGTCTAACAAAGACAAAATTAAATATTGATCAGAAAGAAGGTAAAATCTCAACTGTTAAAATTTACACAGTACCCTGAAATGCTGGCATTGGGCTATAGGACAAATACTAGCCTTATAAGCCAACAGTAGTATTTGTATCAGGGTTTTACTTCTATAGTGATCTGTGTATGTATATTTTGGTGAAAGGTTTGACCAACAACACAGCTGAAATGATGTGATACTGCAATATGTTATAAACAAATGACTATTTTCTCAAAATCAGTTGAAGTGTAAATGTCGTATAGTTGGAAAAAAATCCTAAGATTTCATCTGACTTTTAAAATTTATGTGAATTTACTTAACCTTTATCTTCTCTCTCTTTGATTTGAACCAATCAGTGCACAATATAATGCCAATGGCAATTATTGGTTTTTGGTTGAATCATGTAAGTGGTTGTTAACTTCCCCTAAATTTAGGAATGCAAGCAAAATCTTCTTTGAGCACATTATTGGGGTTCGTAGGACTCTTCGGCATGCTTACAAAATATTGTAGGCAACTAGGGAGAGAAACCCCAATTAATGTGGCATAGATCAAAATGTTTTAAATTAGCAAATCATTTAGTGTTTGCTTATTATTTACTTTTATTTTTCCTTTTGATAAAGGCAATGTGAATCGTTATTGGGTGTGTGAATCCAAGGCCTGTTAAAAAGAAAAGTTAGAAAATTAGCCAAACAATCAACAACTATTTGATTTCCATGATGTTAAAGATTTAGACTTTAGTTTTCAGTTTTCAGCCAGTTTGGTCATTTGACATGGTGTCAGAGATGGAAACATTTAAAAACTCTTAACCTGAGTCACTGTGTGTAACCAAAAAGTGTAGTGCTTGCTTGTGACCTGTGATCTATATGGCACATATTAATTAAAATATCATCTTGAAACTTCCTTGCAAGTTATTTCATATTTATGATTTCTTAAATAGTGACTTCATTATTTTAATAAAAATGACTCTACTCACAACTTTTTTAATAAAAAATTAATCAAAAAAGAAAAGTACAAAAAGAAAAACCAATGATCACAAATACTACCCCTTGAAAATAAACATTTACTATTTGATGAATATTATTCCAGATATCTTTCGTGCATGTATAGAATAAATGAAGAGAGAGAAAATGGAGAGAGAGTTAAAGAATGAGAAATCATACTGTACAATATTCATGAGTTAAGTTTGGGATTGCCTTTAAGATAAATCCTGATTTTGTTTTATTTTTTTAATCTAAACCCTGTTTCCAAACACTTTCACAACCTCTCTTCCCCACTAGTCTCTCCCAAATCCCTCCATTTTAGATGACTCACTTGGGCTTTCTATTGAACAAGGTCCATGCTTTTCAGTCTCCTCATCCTCATGCTTACTGATTTTGCCTCTGCTTGCTTGCTCAGCCCACACTGAGCAGAAATGCTTTCCTCCTCTGGTCTCTAAAAATGTCTGAGGACCTACACCTCTCTTTTGGCAGTTGCTCTCTGCTACCTTTTAAAGGTAGTTGTCTCTTTATGTCTTAATGTCTCTATTAGATTGTAACCTTCCTTAGAATAAGAATTGCATTTTATTCTCTCTTTCCCCCCATTTGGTCATCTGGGGCTCTGTACACTGTGCTAAGGACAGCACAAGTAAGTGCTTAACAGATAGTTGTTGGCTGATAATTCCCAGACCACACAGTTGAAAAATCCGCATTTTGAAATAGCTGGGTGATTTTGATTTTCTGCTTACATGCTTTGCAAGGCAGATGAGGGGTCTAGAGAAGTCACAGAAGTGGTGAGGTGTCATTGGAGTATTCAAGCAATGTGAACTTCAGGACATATGTTTGAAAACACCTTGTGAGGGAGGCTAGGAGCTTAGTAGGGAGAACGATAGAAATGTGAGCGACAACAGCATGACCAAATTACATCCTTGAATCACTTTACACAAACTCTAATTAAATGAGGCTAAATAACTAAGTGTAACATTTATAAAGAATCTAGTGCATTATTACCCCTTAAGGGAAAAAAGGAATGAAGAACAAAACATTACAAAGATGAGAAACAGACTGAGGAGAAAATTGCCTGTTGAGAGAAGAAAAATAATTAGAAGTTTCTGGGAAATGTGGGAAAAGAAAGGGAGTTGAGGGCAAAGTAAAGGTAAACAAGGCAGTGTAGCTCTTTGTGTGTCACAAACCTACTAAAAATTCTGTTTATGTGAAAGTAAGCAAAACCTTCAAGTGAGTGAGATTCATAATTGAGGCCATATGTAACCCTGTTATTCAGGTTTTTCTGAGTCTGAAGAGTATATTACCATAAGTTAATCTTAGGAGCTTATTTTCTTTCTTAAATAATATAAAGCAGTTTTACTTTCTCTTTTTATAAAGATATATTTTGTTAGACATGGACTAGAAAAAAATCAGGATGATTTCTGAAACTTGACTTCCAGATAATGACTTTTTAAATAAAACAAAGGAGATAAATGGATGGATGGATGGATTGATAGATAGAAAGCTAGAAACAGATAGATATCTATATATCAATATAATTGTAGGTAGATAGATATAGATATCCATATGTCTGAAAGTATGCACATATATATGTATTTATCTATCTATCCATAGCATTATATGCTCCTGAGTGCTCATGATTCAGCCAGTCTCCCAGAGGTAGATTCTGGAATCAGGAAGTGCTGTGGACATCTCAGAAGCATTACCCAAGTCCAAGTCCAAGTGAAAATGCTCTTTACTTCCCTCTGGTTCTACTTTTGGTTTAAAAGGAGGGTAAAAGTAGGGGATGACAATCCTACCATCACAACTTCTATAATATCTGACAAGTGTTCAATCTCTTTAGCCAAGTATATTATCTTCTGCTCTCTGAAGCAATCAGTCTTAGCCAGGAACTGGGAAGAAATAGAGGAAGAAATCACAGCCATTGGGGCTGTGATTGTTGCTAGACTAAATGGCATGAATATAACAGACACATTTTGCACCTTTCTGATAATTGCATCCACACAGAGGAGCAAAGGGGATCCAAGTAGTCATATTTGTACTGTGCCATATTGGTCCTATACTCACCATACATTAGAAAGTAACTGACCCAAACAAATCTTTCCATGATCTTGACCTATAACTAAGAAACACCATGCAGTCTAAGTTGGTAACATGATCTGAGGACATAAAAATGTGGGTGACTGTATTTAGACTCATGTATGGCAAAGCAGTAAAAGCTGCCTGAAGAGGGAGAGAAAGGGAAAAGGAGAACAAGAAAAAAAACAAGAGAGGAGATGATTCAGGGCTCCTTCCTGCCAGAGAAGCTTTGAACAACCAGCAAGAACTGGAAGAAACATCTTTATCAAGGCTCCAGAAATCCAGTTAAAGGACTGCAGTAGTAGGGTGAACACCGAATCAAGAAAAAGACTACTTAAAAGCAATGGTACTCCTGGTGACCTGGCTGGCCCTTCCCCCACTGGCCTGGAGCTGGCCAGTGCTCCCAATGTTGACCCCTAGCCCCATTTCCCAAGGGAGCAGAGTAACCCTCATGCATATACTGGGAACATGTATGTCTGGCCCAATCTATCTAGTGTTGTCCTGAGGGACTCACTGTCCCAGAACTTGCCCTGCATGTAAAAGACAGTTCACGGAGCTCTCCTACAGAACACTGTGGGAGAGTAGACAAGTCGTGCTATACAGGCAAAGGATTGCAAGTTGTAGGACATATAGTGCAGTATTTGGGGCCATAAGGAAATTATTTCCTAGGGAAGAGAGAACATTTATATCATGTAAATGGAAGAATTCCTAGGATCTCACAAGTATTCCCAAGACAAGATGCATGTGCAGAAAGGATCAAGGAGGCCCTTGTGTTTGGCATGGAGCTAGTCTCTAAACTTACTTTCTGGATAAGCCCAGAAGGAGAGCACTTCCACAGGTCAATCTGCAAAGACTGGGACTTCTTCTCTTTCATCTTTCGTTAGTTTCTGGCATTCAAAGAAACCTCTGTCATAATACTAGCTGGATACAAGCTTAAGGAACAGATGCATCAGAGTCTAAATTCTAGCAATAACACATGAAAATATCAAAATGTCCAGGTTTCAAGAAAAGGTTACAAAATATACAAAGAAACAATGACTCAAGCAAAGGAGAATATTAAAGCTTTATAGACATCAATGAGGAGAATCAGACCTGGGACATTCCAGACAAACACTTTAAAAAGTGGTCCTAAATATACTGAAAGAGCTAAAGGAAAAAACATGGACAAAGAAATAAAGGAATTCAGGAAATCGTTAGATGAACACAAAGAGAATATCAACAGAGAGATTAAAATTATGAAAAGAAACCAAATAGAGCTGAAGACCATAGTAACAGAAATTAAAAATTCCCTAGAGGGGTTCAACAGTAGACTAGAGCTAACAGAAAAATCATGTAACTTGAAGATAAAACAATTGAGATAACTCAGTCTGAGAAGCAGAAACAAAAAGAATGAAGAAAAGTGAGCAGAACCAGAGAAACATGAGGAACACCATCAAGCATTCCAAATAATTGAAAATGAATTTTTGTCACTTGGCAATCGAAAGAGGTTTGAATAAACCATATCTTAATGTTCCTAGGACAACACCTAATGTGTGCAAATGGTAGCTCTTTTGGCAGCCATTTTATGTGCTTTGGGCATGAAGTCATTGGACCTCTTTAAGAAGATTTTTAGGAAGTCCTACAAACTGAAACATCATTTTTACTAGTACAAGGCAAGCCTGTCAAAGCAATTGGTAGAGATGTATTATAATGACATAATGGAATCAAATTTACAATAAGAGATGTTGATTAATACAATTTGGAATTTATTCCTTCCTTTTTTTTCTTCCAAATTCATGCTTAGTTTGGTCAAACAACATAGGATAAAATGTCAACAAATGAATAATAAAACTACCCAAAAATATTTTTAGTCATAAAAGTCTATCAAATTCTCCAAATGCAGGAAATTGTAGTTCTTCACTTAATTTACTTTCTATTAAAGGGCACTACATATTATTTAACTCTCTCAGTGTGTCAAAAAGGATATGGCAAGTGAATCCAGCAGGTAATGAAGAAAGAAATTAAAAACAGGAGATCAGATCAAAGGGGACTTTTTCCTAACTCAAGTTGACAAATATTTTCAAGCTCATACAGCATATGGGGCTTTGGATGAGAATACAGAGCAAGGCTCTGCCCTCAGACAAGACAAGGATACAATTACAATCACTCTGAGAGGTCTATGGAATTGTACTCTAAGGGAGATTCCAAGGTCTGTGTTAGCACAAAGCAGAGAGCCATTGCATCTCCTTGAGGGCCTAAGGGAATTTAAAACACGACTTAGCATTTAAATGTGCATTTAAGGAAGTGGGAATGTGGGAAGAAAGAGCATGGGAAGCAGAACTGAGTACTCTTAGCATACCCTGTTTCTTCTTTCTGAAATTCCCTCCTTCTATCTCCCTTTGCATCCTAACCAGCTTCTACTTATCCTTTAAGATTTGGCATGTGTCTCCTACTCTGGAAAACATTTTATGATCAATCCTCTCTGCCCATGTCCAATTAAGGTGCTCAGCAATGTGTTTCCCCCAACACAGCATTTATCCCATCATAGTTTAATGGTTGTTTATTCATCTAGGTCCCGCATTAGACCAATACATCTTGATTCCCTGAAATGGTTCAATTACTTCTCAGATATGTCACACATTTGTTACTAATAATATTATAATTCCAAACTTTACCTTTTTTTAGCATTTTAAAAAGTACTCCTGTTATTCCCATGCTACTTGAGATATCACATAATATTCACTCATTACATTGTGCTATGTTTACTTGGGTGGGAGAGTGATGCATACGTGAGAATTTAGGTAATTGCTATAACTTTTCAATCCCCCATTTGTACAAGTCTTGGTGTTGCTAAACTTGCTGTGCCACCATAATCTGAATTCAACAATGCTGTGGCACTTGGATCTTTACGAGCAAGACATTTCTTAGTAGACTGGGAAAGACGTTCACTCATAATAGAATTTGGAGAGGTGATATTCAAAATATTTAATAATCCAAAGGACAGGGACACGGACCAGACAGAACACTCACTTTGTCATGTTTTCACCTGTTGTAGTACTCTAATAGTCCATACAACAAGTCCACCCAAAGTATAATCTCCACATTTAGGTGGTCCCAGGGTTGTGCCATTGATGTAAGTGAAGGCCAGATTTGTCCTTCTGCTCATAGTTTTCAGCAGGTTTATCTTATGCCTTATTCTAGAATCTCAAGAGCATTGACCACTTGCTTGCTTGATTGCAAAACCCAGGAGAGTTCTCAAGTGCTAACCTCTGGGTCAGGAGCCGGCAAACACTTTCTATAAAGTGCCAGATAATAAACATTTTCAATTTTGTGGGCCACACATTCTCTTTCACAACTTCTCAGATCTTCTGATATAGCGTGAAGGCTGTCATAGACACCATGCAAATGTGTGAGCATGGCTGTGTTCCAGCAAAATTTTATTTACAAAACATGAGGCAGGCTGGATATAGCCTGTGAGCTATAGTTTGCCAAGCCCTGATCTAGGCTAAATAACCAGTAGCCTCCTCAGCCTCCACTCTTTTGGACTTTAGAATGCCCATTTGGTCTTTGCTTTCTCTACTTGTATCCTTATTTCTGGGCCTCTGAAATAAATTAACTGAACAAACCTTGTTACTATTAAAAGCTATAAGAAGAAGTAGAGATGGGGTATAGAGAGCAAGAAAATTCCAAATGGCAATTTAAACCATGCACCTGGGAGTACAAGTAGGAAAGACCTTTCACTGAGCTCCCTGAGATATTTAAAATTAGCCTCACTTCAGCTACTTCCATGAAACATTTTGGGACTAAAAGCCTTATGACAATTCTTTGGATGAGAATCAAATAGCTGTCATGTCAGTGATCCTGCTATTTGCTACTATTTTTATTTGATAAGCAGAACCTTATACTTGGACCCAGATTTGAGGCATGATCATCAATAATTCATGGTTTGGAGACAAGAGGGCCTCATCTCTAGGTTGGCCTGTGTTAGGGTTTCTTTGGCAGGAGTACCATAGATGTTTTCAATTAGGTGAAAGACAGAACCTCCAGAGAGTATAATTTTAGCCCAAACAAAATCTCTTCATGAATATAATTTCTCTCTGTGTGTGTGTATGTATATGTGTGGGTGTGCATGTGTGTGTAAAATGGTTGAGACAGCTGCATTACACAGGTGGTATCCTAGGCAGTAAATTATACCATTTTATAGATGGCTTGAGACACACAGTCTCAGAACAATTAATTTTACTGCTACACATTTGACCTAAGAGCACTTTTTATCACAGCAGGAATTCCTTATCAAATTCTCAGGTGCAGGTGCTCCATAAACACATTGGAGGCACACTGAGCTCTTGGCTGAGATGGCTAGTAACTTGAGAGGTTGTAAGAGGTGTTCTGGGAAGAAAGAGAAATAAAAAGCACTGACCCTGGCTCAAAAAGGTAAACCCAAATCCTCAACCCTGCCCTTTCTGTGATGTGTGTATCTCCCTCACCCAGCCATAGTGCTGGAAAACCTGGGGAATTTAGAAGTCAGTCATCATGGGGAAAGTTTTGCTTTGTGGTCATAAAGCATGCATATTCATATATCCTTAAAAGTAACTATATTTATGTTTAGAAAAAATTTTTGACAAAACTTACCAAATGGAGGGCAAGGAAGTCCTCCACTTGTTAATTAGGGCTATGGAGTGCTTACCACAACAACTAGCTGATGAGACTATTTCACAGAAGAAACTCATATAACTGGATATGTATATATGTATGTCTATATATATCCATACACTGTATTTAGTACTTAAAGAAGGGTATCCATCTGTCTCAGATACTAGTGATAATCAGTCTCTCTATTCATAAATTAATTTATGAGCAGAAAACTCTTAATCCCATTTGTAGCAGTTTGATATTATTTATGAATTCCAAAAAGAGATATGGATTATGTTTGTAAACTGGTCTGTTCCTTTGGGTACGATCTCCCTTGATTGTATTAGATTCAGCTGAGATGGCTTTGATTAAATTATGTTAAGATTAGGGCTTTGATTCAACCATATCAGTAGGGTGTAACTCAAGGTTGAGTCCCCGCCCCCTTGGTGGGCTGTATAAATGGACACTCACTCAAAAAAACACACAGAAGAAGATACATGGAAGAAAAGAGAGAGAACTTTGTCAGTTTTGATCCTGGGGCATGGGAGAGAGCTGAGCCATTTGCCTGATAATTTGCAGCTTAAGAGACCAGAGAGCCCTGAGCTGTTGAGAAGGCCCAGAAAGAAACAAGCCCTCCAGCCTACAGCTGAGATTGGAAGCTGGGCCCACAGAGCCTTAAGAGAAAGAGGAAGCCTGAACCCTCACAGATATGGGCAACCATCTTGCTTCAATGCGTGGCAACAGACTTTGGTGAGAAAGTACCTTGATTTGGACTCTTCAGGTCCTTGTAACTGTAAGCTTTTACTCCAAATAAATACCTTTTATAAAAGCCAACAGATTTCTGATACTTTGCATCAGCACCCCTTTGGCTAATTTGCCATTTTTCCTACTTGAATAGCTAAACAAAGATTGCTCAACCCAGACACACAATGTGTAAATCATAGTTTCTGCTAGAATTTGTAGTTTTTATATTTCAGATTGCAAATCTAGTTTTTTGTTTGCTTGTTTGTTTTGTTTCATTGCCCGCACTCCTCCCCCAAATAAAGGTATGATGGTTTTAGTAACTAATATGAACAAGTGGAGGAACTAACACAATACTTTTTTTTCTCACTGACGGTGTTTGTTTTCTTTATTAGAGAAGTTGTGGGTTTGCAGAACAATCATATGCAAAATATATCACAATTATTTTTTTAATATATTTTTTAAAGATTTTTTTATTTATTTACTTTTATCCATTTTAACACCGCCCCCCCCATTTTTGCTCTTTTTGTGTTCATTCTCTGGGCAATTCTCTGTATCTGTTTCCTGCCCTCTTTTCTCATCCTTCTCCTCCTGTCTTCACTGGGATTCGATCCTTGGAACCTCCCATAGGGGAGAGAGGTGCCCTACCACCTGTGCCACCTTAGTTCCTGTTTTCTCGGTGCGTCTCGTCTTGGCTCTCCCTTGTGTCACTCTTCTGTTACATCATCATCTTGCTGCGTGGCTTGGCGGGGCCTGACAGTGCACCCACGTGTGGGACCTGGAGGTCTTACCCGCTCACGGGGTCTGGTGGTGCACCCACGCACAGGGCCTGGGGGGCTCACACGCTCACCAGGCCTGGCAGCACACCTGCTCACAGGGCCTGGCAGCCTGTACGCCTTGTATATTTTTCTTTGTTTTATTTTTACCAGGAGTTCCTGGGGATCGAACCCAGGTCATTCCTTATGGGAGATGGATGCCCAACCATTTGAGCCACATCCATCCCCCTGCTATCTCTTGAGGTTGACCAAAGATACCTAGATTTACAGTCATTTCCCATACATGATGGTCATATAATAAATCAGGCTTAGTTTATCACCAGCATTCTAAAAACCAGACCTAGGGAGAAAAGCTAGGTCTGGGGACACATGCATGGTTTCTAATATAGCAAATGTTTAGCCTACCCTGATTATCACAAAATCAGGACAGTGAGAATATTCGCATTATCACAGCTATTTTTGAGAACCCATCAAAACCCTGACACTTAAACACTTTTCCAGGTTCAACAAATATTTTTGATGGGCTAACAGGCTGGAATGACAATTAAATGAACAACTCATTATGGTTAGAATGAAGATACTGACCATCCATGAGCCTCCCCTGAAACAGATCCTTAGGTACTGGGAGAGAAGAGAGTTGGAGTGAGAGTGTAAAGCATTAAATGAGAAAAACTTGACAATTACTCTTCCAAATCTGAGCCCTTATATAAGTCCACAGGTATAATCACAAATTTCTGGATTTTTTTTTTAAAGTCTTTTTCAGTTTAAAAATGGCAAGGAGATTATATTAAATTTTTCTATATCTCTTACTTAAAATTCCATTTTATTACTTCTTTTATATACATTATAACTTTATAAATAAATGTTTTTTCACCTGAAACAAAGGATCCTGATTTTTGATCATTGAGGGACTGATCTAGGAGAAGAATGAAGTGGCTGACAAGGGACACATACAACATCAACATATAACTAATTAGAAAAAAAATCCTAGAGGCAGCCTTAAACCCAGGTATTTTTCTGGAAAAAGTTTAAAGTCTAAAATGTCAGTATTGAGGTCTAGTTTATTATTTTTCTCACTTCATAAGCTTCTCAATGATTCCATCCTTTTCAAAGGCAAAGCATAGCTGACATTTTCCTGTAAGGAATAACCACCACCAAGATAAAAATGACAGCATATTTTCATTTGGGGTTTAACTGGAACTTGGGTATCTGGCTTTTCCAAAAAAAAAAATGGAGACTATATATATTCAAAAGGACCATAAATATGAGAATCTTCTAATTTTATTTGATCAAAGGCCAAAAATGTCCTTGCATGACTGCCATGTGAGTAGAGGTAACGGAACACTCCAGATACAGAGATTTACAGCTCAATTCTACAGATATTAGTTGGAGAAGTAAGAGAAATAAACCACTCGCCATTCACCTGTGAAGTCATGAGAACACCCCATAAATTTTTTTAATTAAAAAGAAAAACTTAAAGAATGGTGGGACTACACTATGTCTCCATTATACTAGCAAAAGCTGGGGAAGAGAAATCGGTTGAGGATCTATACTGAGGCAGAGGTCACATCCCTTAATGTGACAAACCCCTACAGACCTGAAGAAGCCACAGAGCTATTTCTTCTCCTTGCTTCCCTCCAGCATCTTTCTGTCTGCTTGAGGAATTTTTCCCATTTCCCTGTATGATTCTGAGAAACTTCCTCCAAGTGTTTCAGTGGTATGTTGGAAGCAGCTCCTACCTCCCCTTGTGAGCTGATTCTGTGGATCTCTTCCTGAAGCAGGCAAGTGTTGGATTCCTCTAGGTTCTTGGCTATGTTGCACAAAAGAATTTAAGAACAACCATTTTAGATAGGCCAGTAAAAAGAATTTATTGGAAAATGGGGGAAAGAAGAGAGTTTGCTGAGAAATGGGAGAGAAGGACAGAAATGTGCACTGAGATTTTTTTCTTTTTTTCAGTTCCTTCCAGTCTTTTATTTTTTCAGTATCATAATATATTCTTATATTTGGATCATACACAATATTATTGCAATTTCCATACAGTTTCATAGCTTTTTCACCTAAAATTGCATTGAGATTTGACACGAGCCGCTCTAGGCAAAACAGCGAGATCTGGCTTGTGTGGACACATTTTAAGCTAATTATTCCTCCCCTTGCTAATGCTAAGGGGAGGGACCCCAAATGTTATTGGTTACCCCAGCAATGGGGGAGGGGGAGCAATGGTGAGACCTGTTTGGAATATCCAGAGCCTCTTCTCGGCCCCAGAAAGAATCCCAACTGAGACCTCAAGGTCAAGATCAAGGTTTCGGCAGGGTCTCACGGCCACGTTGTCAGTTGGCCATTTCGTCTGTTGGCCATGTTGTGGCTCGTCTTCTCCTTGTTTCCCTGTACTAACCTGCCTCATTCCCAACTTCACTCTCCATGGCATCATGTTGGTAGCTTGGAATTGTCATGGCAGGTGTATTTACACCATGGAAATTGACAAATGCTTCAAATTTGGGCTTTGTTTCTCCCCTGGAGCACTAGCCAGTTGCTAAACATACATGGCACACCACTGCCTTGGACTCATTTCTCTACTCTGTCTGCCTCCCCTTCTCCCACTTAACATTCTGCTCTCAGATAACAACACACTTGAAATATTCTGATAAACTAATTTATTAGTGGGAAATGAGATATTTAATGTGCCACCTTCACCATGCATATTTTGAACAGTATACGATGATAATGCCTTAATCCAAGTAAAGAATTTCTATTAATTAAAGTCTGGTTGTTGAAGAACTATTGAGTGGAATAGTGCTTTTATCTAGAACAAACTTCTCAGCACCCTTCAAGTTATACCATGAAGACAGCTAGTGATTCTGCCCAACGTAAAACCAGTGCTGCCAAAGGATACTTGAAAGCAGGATCAAATGAAACAACTACCTGGATGGAAGGCCCAGTATTGATTGGAATGCACAGACAACCTTGTTTCTGCAGAAGGGAGAATCTGATTTTCAAGTTAGTAAGTATCTGGCTATCACAGGGGGAAAAGTTAAGAAATAAGGGTGCTGCTTTGATGCTATCCGTCTTATAATCAATTGGGTTTTCTTGGAAGATATACTTATTCAAACACTAAATTGTTACCATATTTCATCAAAGCTAAGATATCATTGATTACAAGATATACCATTACATCATATACCACTAAGAAAGAAAGTAAAATAGCTACCAATTAGATTATGACCCAGAGATTGCTTCTTGGAATTTTTCTTTTTATATCTATTAAAAGCATGCTTTTAGACTTATTTAGACAGATGCTATCATGAATTAATCTTATGCATATCTAAAAAGAAATATCCATGCAAAATAAACTGGTAAAGGGATTCCTAAAATTCTTTCTCTTTCAGAGTTAACTATTCTGAATCACTCTTTGACTAAGAGTCATAGAAGCCCATGTTACACACAATATTGACCTTTGTGCATTGGGAGTGTTGGAGATACCACATTTCTCAAAGGACTGTTCTAGTGGTCCCTGAGATTTTCCCCCAAGCTTCTGTCACCTGGCTGCAGGTGATGGTGCACGAGCTCAGAAGCACCTGGCCTGGCTGGCCACATTTGTATGGCACACCCCAATTTCAGAGATTTATAAACGTGGCAAAGGCAGGCAAAGGTTGCAGAGCACACCTTAGAATCAAGAAAGTATGGTATTAGTCTCTGAGGTTTAGACTTCTGATCTAAGCCCAGAGGGGATGGCCCCTCTGAGGTGTCTTTTACTTGTCATTAGATCCAACTGCAGATGTGTTTCCTAATGCTGCCTGCACATTAGAACCACCTGGGACCTTTTTAAAATCACCAGTGCCTGGGCCCTACCCCAATTAAATCAGAATTTCTGAATTTGAAAGAAACTCTCCAAGTGATTCTAATGTGTAGCTATGGTTGAAAAGCACTGAGCTATATCGTCCATAATCCATCCTTTACATTTTCTCCTTATAAGCTTTGTTACATATAGTAAACAGAAAAGGAAATGTTCTCTACATTATCTAAATTATCTGAGGTTAACTTGTTAAGAAGTTGCCTGGACAAAATATATTGCAGCTACTTTCTCGGATATTTTTTTCTCTAGGTTAAAAAGCTTATCCCCATACTTCTTAAAGTTTTACTTCATATTGATGTAACAACCTTCACCACTGCAGATCTAGTTAGTGCAAGTTCCTAAAACTAATTAATGATTTCTCATTAATTTTATTCAAATTTATTTTTAATTTTTTAAAAACATTTAAATATCATTTTCTTAATGAAAATTTTTAATCTTCCTATGAAATAACTTTGGATTTATAAACCAATGGCACATCACAAATACATTCCATCCTGATAACCATTCTCACCCTAGTGTGCAGGCAAAAAACACAATTGATTGGAGAGACCAGGACTTTAGCTTGGGTTTCTTCTTCCTTAATGGGCACATCCATAAATTAACATGAGAATACTCAGTCTTATTAGCCCCATAAAGACTTGGAACCATAGTTGTCCCAAAACCTATTTTCCCTTTCATTTTCCCCTTCCTCCTTTCTAACAGAATCCTAATTGCTCTTCAAGTATCTGCCCCACTCCCAGCCCTAGGGGGAGGCTCTGACTGTTCTCTGCCAGTCTATGCATGCTATCCCCTGGCTACTGCTACTGGTCCAGAGATGGGCATGTGGGCCCAGTCAGACTACAGAAAAGGTTCATATACCATCTTTGAAAGTAAGATTTCTCATCCCTCTCTCCTGCTAGACGTAGCAAGGAGGCATGTAGCTATGATAACCATTGGCCACCATGTGAGAGCACAAGAGGAAGGAATTTTAAAATGAAGTTGACCCTGAACAGAGTAGAGCAGAGACAGAACAAACCTGGGCCCTTGAGTAAACCATTGACTCAGGCATGAGAGTTAGCGTTTCGTATTTAAATCTGTTTGAGTCAGGATTTTCTATTACCTAGAGCTAAAAGCATCAAACTATATCTCCTTCCTCCCTGTGCATCATTCAAGTATGTAGGTTCCAGCTCTGTTTGAATGCTGATGGGGCAGCCTGGAGAGTGAATGAAATTTTGCTGATGTCTGCATACTTGTTTCTTAGGACATTGGATGGCTTTGTGGAAGTCAGGAGTTGGGAGGGGAGAAACAGGATCTCCAGAAAGAAGACTTGAGGGCCCTGATTCTGCCACTTACTGTGCGACCCAGACAAGTTGATCCAGCATTTAGAGCCTTAGTTGCCTCATTTAGATGATGTTTGTCATTACATAAACACACTAAACCAGAGGCCAGCAAACTTTTCTGTAATGAGCCAGAAATTTTAGATTTTTGAGGTCATGTGGTCTCTGTTGCAAGTACTCAACTCTGTCATTGTAGCACAAAAACAGTCATAAACAGTGATTACAGCAATGAGCATGGCTGTTTTCCAATAACACCTTTTTTACAAAAACAGGTGGCAAGCTGGATTTCATCTGTGCATTGTAGTTTGTGACACCTGCAGTTAATCATCTTCAAAATGGAACAAGAAGTTATCATATACCTCCTGATGTGCTACAACAGGAATTACACTTATAAAGTATTTTTGCCCCCTTCCCCCCCCAAAAAAAGTTGGACTTTAATGTGATTAAAACTAACTTACAGTTTACATGAAATTCAGGAGATAGAGAAACAAGTTAAATGATACTATAAGAAAGCACACGACAAATCAAGAAAGTGGGACGTTCAAGTAGAGCACCTACTCTAGATTAAAAGGAATTAACATTCAAATGCAATGTGTGGACTTTGTTTGACCTTGACTCAAACTAACTGTAAAAAAAATAAGTTTTGGGTAATCAGGAAAATTTGTATATGTTCTTCGTATAGATTGACATCAAGAATTTATTGTTAGCTGTATCAATAATCATGTTATGCATGATTATGAGATCAGGATGATGTAAGAAAATATCCAACTTTTTTTAGGATGGATCCTTAAGTATGTATGAGTGAAATGATATGAGGGCAGAGATTTTCTTTAAAATACTTCAGGTATAAAAATAAGATGATAAATCAGGTATGGCATAATCTTACCATTTGTTGATTTATGGGTAATCAACATAGAGAAATTCATAGACTCTCTTCTTTTATGTTTGACAATCTAAATTTTTCATAACAAAAATAGGTTTAAATAAAATCATTAAAATAGTTGTGTCAGCCTTTAATCTTAGGGTAGGTGTCGATTTGGCTAAAAGAAGGCTTCTGCATACCAGTAAATCTCTCTCTCGAGTTCCTTTCCTTGAATCAGGCTTTTTCTCAAAGCAAAGCTAAAGTTATTTTGATACTCGAGTTACATTGCAATATATTTAAAATGCAAATACACACAGTAGATGGAGAAACGTGTCAGATTTTGTTCTGATGACATTTTAGAAATTAGCTCTAAAATGTTACCTGTTTTTATTTTGAGGAGTTGCTTCTATTTTGGTTTCATGGAAATATTCATAACTTAATTTAAGGTCATGATGTATTTGCTTGCATAATGCATGCATAAAATGCAACTGAAGGAATGACCAAAAAAATGGAAACATTGGTTGTCTTTGAGGAAGGGAACAGGGTAGCTGGAGATCAAGAAACTGAGGGGGAAAAGTTATTATGTTCACTCATATCTTTTGAGTTTCAATCCCAAATGTATTACTCATATATCTTCTGAATTTTAATCCTGGATATATTACTCATAAAATAAATACAATTTTAAAAATACATAAAATCACCTTTTAAACAATTTTGCACTTCAGGGTTTGTAAAAACCTAGCTCTCATATATTCTGCTCTCTCCTAAGCAGAGGGACACCCATTCCCACAGCTTCATGATGGCCAAGTAGGGTATAATAAAATAATTTGGGGAGTAAATTATTTCTTAGTTCATGGAATCTCCATGTGTTTGACCTGGATATATTAGGCTTTTCCCAAGTCTACTCACCAAAAAACTAAGTCAGATTTCCATAGAAGCAGAAAGGCATCAATTAGAGGATGGATATGTTAGTAGGGAAGAAAAGGGATTGTTGATTAAAATATATATATTAAGATGATTGTGTTCTTCTTCTCCTAGCTCTCTTTTCCTTTTCTTCTGCATGGTGAGCTCTCTTCATGTCTTTTTTCCCATCTGGTTGGTCTGGCAATGGCATCTCAGGATCAAGGCAAAAAGGTGATAAGCATGGACCCCAGAGAAAAGCAGGAGGCAAGGAAGATAGTTAAGGCAAACCTCATATTTGCCTACTGTCTTAGTTTGCCAACTGCTATGACAAATATCACACAACAGGATGGATTAAACAGCAAACATTTATTGCCTCGTGGTTTCAGAGGCCAGAAGTCCAACACCAAGATATCAGCAAGGCTTGCTTTCACCTCAAAAACTGGAATATTTTAGTACTGGCTGCCAGGGACCCTTAGGGTTCCTTGGCTTTCCCGCCACATGGCAATGTCCTCTCCTTTCTTCTGCCATCCAGGCAATAATTTAGAGGGACTTTAGAGAGCATTGAGCTCAAGTTTCTCTTCCTTATAATCCCTTCACACCAAGTATTATTCAGTAGGTTACATATCTATCCCATCCTTCAGTAAGAAGTCTGTTTCTCCTTAGAAAACATGCTATCTATAGTCAGCCATGTTATTTTTTTTTTAAGGAGGTACCAGGGATTCAACCTAGGACCTCGTACATGGGAAGCAGGTGCTCAACCACTGAGCTACATCTGCTCCCCAAAAAGAGTTGTTTTTTTGCTTGTTTGTTTTTAGTCAAGCCATATTTGACTTCAAATAAGGCAAACCCATCCTTAAACCTCTTCCAATTCAAGCCACCACTCTCCTCAATCCAAAATATACCCTTTGGTTCTAGCCTCCTACAGACTGTAGAACAAAGCTGGCCATTCTGCCTTTTGAATCCCACAGAAATGGTGAATTAAAAGGCATTTCTTCACTCAGGCTTCATATTGATTCAGTAAACTTGTAAAAAGCCACTGTGAAATTGGAAACATTGTAGAAAGTCCCGGTACTCAAGGTGCTCACAGTGTAGATACACATCCTGATCACACAGGGTGCAGTCATGAGGGGGGCACACTTATACTGGAGCAGAAGAGGAGTAAAGGATTAATTCTGTCCCCAAAGTAGAGAAAGTGAGGGCTGGTAAGAGGCTTCACCAAGGCAGTAACTTTTTACCTGGTTGCGGAAGATGATCAGTCAGGTATGATCAAGTGCAGAAGGAGAAAGACATCCCAGACTGAAGAGCAGCAGTGTAGGTACAACAGCAAATCCCAACAGTGCTCATCAAGGCCTGTTCAGGAAACGTTGGCCAATCGTGGGTGGGAGGAGGAGAGAGAGAGACATGAAACATAGATAGAGGCCCAAGTGAGAAAGGCTCCTACTTCTCCACTAAGGAGTTTGGACTTTATTCTGTAGGCAACAGGTAGTCTTCGAAGGGTTTAAAATAGGAATGACAGGAGTAGATACCAGCATTTCAAGGACCAGCCCTATTTTTATTGTCTATTCCTATAACTGGATCCTGCCCACCAAAAAAACTAATTTAGTCAGTGTTCTCAGACTATGTCTTTTATTTTCTCATTTTTCCAACTTTACTTCCTGATATCATTTCTCCTGAATGGAATATCTTCTCCTACCTTTTTCCTACTTTTCCAAAGTTCATCCATCCTTCAAATCCCAAGCTAAGTCCTTTCTTCTCCAAAGTGCCTGTTCAATAACCCCTCCCTACTCAACCCCAGCAGGACAGGGGAGAACTCCACTAGTGTGAGCTCTGGATTAAGAGTCAGCAGTTCTCTTCACTCACTGGCTGTGACTTGCTAGTGTCCCCTAACCATTAAGGTCCAACCCTCAGGTCTAAAGTGTGTGTGTTGATTGGAACAAGAAGGAAGTGAGAAGCAGGAAAACAGGTTGACTAGATAATTTTCTGGATAATTTTCTGAGCTCATTTCTTACTCTGCCATCTCTCTCTCCTCCAAGTCAATACACTGTGTTGTCTCAGTCTTTTTTACTTACCTAGATTCCTTTGATTTGCCTAGTCATGACTCCTAGCACATAGTAGACAATAACTGTCAGTTATTGGATGATTGGTCTGTCTCTTGTTGGCAGTTTATTGTGTCATTTTGAATTGTGGCATTTACCTGAGAAGTAATTTCACTATTTTTAAACAGCTTATTTTACTACTTTAAAGATGAGGGGGGAATATTTCTTAAACAGTGGAGGATTGTGGTAAGAGATAAGCCCTGAGTGGACTTAGCCTGGCTGAATAGTTTTTACCCTTTTTCATTAGCCTGGAGCTTACAGTTTGCTTTCTAGTGAACCGAATAGAAACATGAAGGATAAAGGTAAGAGCCCACACATTCTTGGCAGTGCAAGCTGCTTGACAACTGATGGGGACACATCTTGTCCTGGGTTACTCCTGCTTTCAGTGCAGAATCTCATTTGTTTGTGTAAAAAGCAAACATGAAAACCTGCTGGGGGAGCAGATGTGGCTCAAGCACTTGAGCACCTGCTTTCCACATTGGAGATCCTAGGTTTGGTTCCTGGTGCCTCCTAAAAACAAACAAACAAAAAGAAGTAGACAAACAAACAAAATCAACTCAAGGGAGCCAATGTGGCTCAGTGGTTAAGTGCCGGCTTCCCACATACGAGGTCCCATGTTCAATCCCCAGTCCTGGTACCTAAAAAAAGAAACCTAATGATTCATGGGTCATTCATGCACTTGTTTAGTGGAGCAAGTGACAGCTCCTCATTATTCTAGATGGATCTTGAAAATGTCTAGAACCTTGTATTAAATTTGCCCCACATTACTATTCTGCTGAAAAAATAAACAGGATTCAATTAAATTCAGTCAACAATTACTAGCTCTCTCCAATATGCCAGACACTCTATTAGCTAGAAGACAAGTAAATAACAATAATTTCCATTTCTGAGCTTTTACTATGGGCCAGGCCCTGTGCTAAGCATTTTATATGTATTATCTCATTTAGAGTTACAACGTTTCAATAGTGGCTTATACTGGCTTATATCCTCTTCAGAAGGCATTATTAGCCCCATTTGCCAGTGAGGAAACTAAGTCTTATAGGGATTAAGGAGCTTTTTGAAGGCCACACAGCTATCACAGGGCAGTATTCCACCCAGATCTGCCATCTCTAAGCTTTTGCTCTTAACTTCTATGTCATGTGCTTTAGTTTCCTCAGGATGCTCATGTCTAGTAAACTGGCTGGGGAATCTGAAAATTGGACTCACCCTCCTGAGGGCTGGATTTGGGTTCATGCAACTCCCTGTGACTTCTCAAATCCTGGGTATGGTCAAGAAACAGATTGCATTTTCCCTCAGCCTCACTTTTCCTAACTGATGCTGCCAACTTTTACCTCAACAAACATTTGACAAAGTGCTCCTGAAAGATATTAGGTCCCCAACAAGAGACTTCCTTTGACCTAAGCATCAAGACCCATTTGTATGGAACTCTCCACGATGAGGGGTTGGGGTGGATAAGAGAACAGCTGCCCCTCTGTGGCTCACTCCCCTGGGCCCAGCCAGCACCTCCAGCTCTTCTTCAGTTCCTGAGGCAACACAGCCTCATTACCACCAAGCAGGCCCAGAAGCATCTGGACATCAAATCTGGCCTCTCTTAGTGGTAGGCAATCACTTTCTTTCCTCAATTCAACTGAGGTAAGATTAGAATGCTTCTAAAAAGAATTTTACAACTCCAGGAGACAACAATCAAAGATAAAGGAAAAAGGGAAAACAAAAGCAGAGACAAGGATGAGTTCACAGACCATGGATTCCTTGTGCTAATCAAGCCCCAAGGGTGTTTTGGGTTTCTGTTTTTTTAACCCACGTGTCCTTTCAAGTTAAAAGTTCTGGGTCCTTCTTACCAGCCCTTCAGTCCTGTCAGGACCAGGGCTGAGCCATGCTCTTCAGCCCCAGTTTGCATTTGGCACCAGGGCTAGGTGAGGTGTGGGCAGGTTCTCAGACCATTCGTGAAGCTGCTTTCCCCGGGTTTGTTCCGGGCATTAGAATTGAGGCTGGGGGAGCAGCACATTGTCTAAAGTGGGGCTTTTCCAGGAAACGTTTTTGAGGAAATATTTTGACATAACTAGTTTTAAGTCAGTAATAAAAAGACATTAGAGAAGTGAAATTAAGATCCGTGAGCAAAGGGGGTCAAAGTGAGGTGCCTTTTTTACTTGCACTCTTATTCTCTAGTGAGCAGCACAGACCCCAACTCAGGCTTACTGCTGCCAATGTTAGACCCCAAGGCTCTAGCGCTCTGGGCTGTGCCAGGCTTAGTTCCTGCAGGGTCTGTCACCCAATGTCATGGCACTTTTCAATCTAGCCTGCAACAGTCCTCCTGAATTGCCTTTGAAATCATCTTCACTTCTCATAAAAGTGGTTCTGACTCTGGTCCGCTAATTTTGCTCATGAAACTTTTTCTCTCAGTTCTGCTCCATTTGCCTGAAACCAACTACCTGTAATAGCTGGTTCTACTTTCTGGGTAAGTTCAGATTCTTCACCTGTTCTAACTGAGCATCCATTCTAGAGCAGCTAATACCTGTGTTGGCTTCAGAAAAATCAACCCGGATGCAGCACATACTGTGAAGGTAAGAAGGTGATAACCACTGTGTTCCAGGCAAAAAAAAATGGCGAGGCTGAACTAGCATGGAAACATTGGAAATGCAAGACAATGAGCAGAATCATTGAGGACTGATTAACCTTGGCCACTCTACCTCACCGGGGGCGAATGAGGATTGAGATAATGCACGTAAACCGCTTGGAAGAGTGGCCGTTACATAAGAAGTGTACAACAAACATTAGCTATTGCTTCCATTAGTTATTTTATAATGGAGTTTCCCTGTGTGACTGAATAATGTCTTCTATTATTGATATTCATTATTCAGTCAGGGAATGATGTCTTCATTTCCAGAAGAAGCATAAAGTAATTTGCTGTAAAATGTTACTGTTCCACCTACTGCACCAAGTTAATATTGTACCTACCATGGACCACAAAATTAATTCATATTCAGGAACAGTTTAGAGAGAAAATTTTCTATGTTAGAGCAGAATATGAAAAAAAAAATTGTTCAGAATGAATCAGAAACATCTAATTTTGGAACTAACCTCCCACTATTGTGGATTAAAAATGAATCCTTAATCCATATCTTCTAGTCACCTCTGTCTTGTTATTCAGCTCCAGTTCCTTATTATAGCATTTTATTTAGCCACTACTTGACACTCTCTTGGTTTTTCTCTCTCTCCATTTTCATGAATTCATGTCATTCCCTCTGACTGGTGATATAACTGCCACATTTCTTAAAGAGGTGTTAAGGAACCCTACAGGTTATTGCCGTGTATGGTTTGATTTCCAACAGCCTTTAGTTCTTGAACAAAATGAAAGGTGTAGCTTTTGCCCCAGGAATAAGGCAAGTATTTTTTCTGCATATCTGACTTCTCTCTGCTTTCAGATGTGTTAGTCAATATTTACCTGTCATGTTGATGTTGAGCTCAGAGAAATTCCATCTATCTACTTTTCTTCTACCTTGGACCTTTCATTAGCTGTGGTTTTTGTGAGCTGAATATTTTTAAGTGACAGACACGTTAAAAACACCTTTATATCACAGAGTCGAAGGGCTGGATTCACATTTAACTTAGGAGCTCAATAATTGCGACCCATCAGGTCATCATAATATACAGTTGCAGCAATTCCAGAAATATTATTGCCACCTGCAGGGTATTGAATCCATAGAATGAATAGCTATTATGAGAAGATTCTTTCTGTAACTGAAAAAAAAAAAGTTTAAAAACATGTTTAGGCAACCATGAGTACTATGCAGCCAATTTTATTGAATCTGGCTTATGGGATCTCCTTTTCACATTTTTTTAAATTGGGATGTCAAATGATTTCACTCGTATATGCTCCCTTAAGAATGCAGTTTATCCTGTAGGCATCTATACAACTAATTTTTAAGTGTATATGGTCATTTCAGCTGGTCTGGGACATTTATGTTGACTTCTTCTTTCTTCTTTAGGGGTCAGTATGATTTTTCCAACTTACATTTATTTTCTACCCAAGTACTATTTGTCTCTCACTATACTCATCCAGTGGCTATTTGGAGAACGGAGCAGATCCTCACCCACTCAGTGTTCCAGTAAGTTCAAAAGAGCTCCCTTCTCATCATGAGCAAAAGCTGCATAAACTTAAAACAGACTCTCCTATTAAACCTCAGCAGGAATATCCAGGAAAATTAGTATGGTGAAACAAGGTCATTTCCAATAATACATATGTGAAAACAAAAACGGCACAGACTATTTTGGGGGAGATGGAACTGAATCAATTACATCAATGATAGTAGCCCTTGCTGATTGCAAAAATGGTCTGCTTTAAAAAACCTATCAGTAAGCAAAGAAAACATATTCCATATTCATCTTTCTAGAGTAATCACCAAAGAAGTTTCAGTGTGGACGTCCTCTAAATTGTTTTTCCCTTGTGCATTTGAAGTCATTACTTTGTGAGAATTTAAGCTATACACAATTTGAAAAATACCAATTGCTTAAGATAAGGTCCACCCAATTGCAGTGCAAGATAAAAGACAAACCCAACTTGGAACAAAGGAACATGCATTCTCTAAAATGGTATGTGAGTGCCTACTCTGTGCCAGACACCTTTTCTAGGCGTTATAGATACAGGAATAAATACAAAAGGAGACAATGCTACTAACCTCAAGTTCAGTGGCTTCATTATCAACAGAACATTTAACTTCTAAGATTTTAGTTGCTTCCGTACATTTTGCCTTTCTTCCAAGAACACTGGTGAATGTTTAATGGTCAACCGTTAAAATATATCTGTGTTGCTGCAGGATTGCCCAGGATGAAAGGATAGTTTGCTCCAAAGGTAAATTCAACCCTCCATTTCTAATTGGTTTAAATGACAGTTTCATTGGCTTCTTCTCAAAGTTAAAAAACAAACAAACAAACAAACAAAAAAACCTTCAGACCCAAGTCTCTGCCAGAATTCCCAATTATTTTACCTATGAAGAAAGGAGAGGAGAGACAAGATATAGGAAATGAAAGTGAAACAAATTAGGTGGCAAAAGGACCTCATTAGAAATAATTTTTGCAATTATACTTTAATGTCAGTAAACTACTAAACAAATACTTGATGACACTTGCCACTTATCTTTTCTTAAATTTTATCTTTAAAAAAGCTTTAGATTATGTAAATGATACATCAGAAATATAGGGGATTCCCATATACCTCATCCCCTCCCCCTCCCACAATTTTCCCCATTAACAAAATCTCTCATTAGTGTGGTACATTTGTTACAATTGATAAACATAGATTGAGCATTGCTACTAATCATGGTTTATAGTTTACATTATAGTTTACACTTTGTACATTTTTATAGTTCATGGAACTAGGTTTTGAGAAAATGTATAATGGCCTGCATCCATCATTGCAATGTCATGCAGGACAATTCCAATGTCCCAAAATGCCTCATGTTACACCTATTCTTCCCTCTCCCCCTAAGAACGTCTCATGCTACTCATCTTTGGAAAGGCCTCCTCCAAGGAACTGGCTAAGTATCAAGAAAGTGTGAGAAGCCTAAACCACAATCAGGGCTCTGAGCTTCCTAGAATCAGTTCAGAATGTTCAATTTTCCATGCTGTGTGAGGTCAGTTCCAAGCTGTTTAGGAATAAAGTCATGGTGAGATGCATTGAAGACCCTATGTGTCTGGTCTATCCAAATGGGCCACACTGAAAGTGACCAGATCATAGATTTAAATAGAAGTTCTGGAACCAATTGTTCTAAATTATTGTGTCACACATTACCTGTTCATCAGAATAAAGGAAATAATTTAAAGATAAATATCAACTGAACTGACATTGCCATTCAAAGCGTCACTTATTTCTAGGTGCATATTAGATTATCCTCCTTTCTGTTAAAGAACTGCTGTTCCCAATGGCATGTTGTTCCCTTCCTTATGGAGGTCCTAGATGGCTCCCTGGGGGAACACGGGGCAGAATTAGTTATGTTGAAGCTTGCTACACAGGGACATTAGCCTGTATTGTACACTCAATTGGCTATGAGTGCGGGAAAGCTGTTTCCACTTTGGGTGCTGCATAGATTAAGCCTGGAAGAATATGATGCAAGCTTGGGACTCCCTGCCCTCCACACAGGCCAGATCCCATTTCTGTGGTGCAGAGATATTTGGCAGGACTTACAGCTGAAACATGTGCTTCTTAATCCCCAAGATAGCGGCTACAGGTGTTCCAACATGAAGAGCCTTTTGGGTATCCAGAATTTGGTGGGTCTGACCTCAAGAATGCCATTTCTAAAAATCAAACAAATCTTTGCCTTGAATCTGGCAATAACAATGGGTACTGGGCTATACTTCCATCATGCAATGCCTTTGTAATTGGTTTGTTTATATTGGGCCAGATTCTTAGTCTCTGAATGCAGTTATAATTTTCTCATAGAGCTTCAGAGGATAAGATTCTAGAATCTGGCCTGGGGTTTAACCTTTTCTGAGCACAAGTATTTGGTTCCTTACAGGACATCACAATGAGACTTCCGAAATCCTACATTTCAGAAGGAATGGTGTTAACTTGCCCTTAGGTGGCACCGGCAAGACAAGCTCGGATCAGCACTAATTCCTAGAAGAGTTGGCTATGTCACTGAACAACAGAGAAGACTAAATTGCAAACCATGAATTGTACCAACGTTTGATCCTCATAGATATTGGAAAGCTTAAAGCTCCCAGAATATCTATGACAATAGCATTTGCTCTCATCTGTGGCATGGCTTTACCAGTACTGTTAGATGATCTGCATATACATCTGTGCAGCTTTTATTTCAGAGCTATGAGAGAGGTTCAAATTGTAACCATGGTAACAACCACACCAATAACAAAGACCCAAACATAACTCTAAATAATTTCCATTCTCCCACAACCCTGTCTTTTATGAGGATTTAAAGACTATTCCTATAAACTCTAGTATGACATATAGGTTTGAATAGAAGGGACTCATGGATCATGAAAAGGGAGGACTTACTTGAGTCCAACTCTGTCACTCTTAGGAGCACAGATTCCAAAGTAGAGCCCACTGATAAGGCATCAATCTCGGGTGCTATCCCCCCTTATATAGGACCTGGGTGTCTCCAGAGCCCTCAGGAGCCCCTTTGTGTGGGGTGATATCCACTTTGGTGTTCTATGAGATCCTACTGAGGTGTGTGTAAGCGTTACCTCTGGGATGACCTCCCGACTCTCTTTGAAGTCTCTTAGCCACATGAACTCATTTGTCTTTACCTTTTCCCCCTTTTATTCAAGGTCTTTTCCAGTCGTGTTGCCAGTTGGCACTTGGTATTAGTCCCTCGTTGCCAGGGAGGCTCATCCCCAGGAGTCATGTCCCACATTGGGGGGAAGGTAATGTGTTCATATGCTGAGTTTGGCTTAGAGAGAGGCCACATTTGAGCAACATAACAGTAGGCTAAGTTTCAATTACAAGAGCAAAGACTCATAAGACTAGTCATCAATAACAAGAACCCATCAGTGGGCCATCCTCTTTTGCCAGACACTGCCCCTGTGCTCAGGGGACTGTTGCTACTCCCTTGGAGAATGTGGCAGAGCTCTCCAGGCTGGAATTCAGATTCCCTCATTTATTGAGTGATTGTCTACCCACTGTGACCATGCCCCATTCCTTGATCATTTGAACAATTTTATATATCTTTCATGTATATTCAGATGAACTTACTCCCATGAATCCCCCATCCCATACACCCCCCACCTATGATCCTCTGCAGCCCCCATTGTAACCCTTCCAGAGACTGGAGCCTCTGGCCTACCTATGTGCCAGCTGTGCCTGGAATCTCAGTGGAGCTGCAACTCCTACTGTACAGCTCAATGGACTCACCCAAGTCACCTAGTGAGGAGACGATGATGGACAACGGCCATCCCAGGGAATGGAGAGAGCCTGCAGCTGCAGGC
>JAQZBX010028206.1:0-27912 GCA_029593785.1 Cabassous unicinctus | reverse complement strand
TGGCTCCCGGGGCCTGGCGGCTCACCGGCACACAGAGCCTGGCAGCCCATGCGCCTTCTATACATATATTTTTATTTTACCAGGAGGTCCCAGGGATCGAACCCAGGTCCCTCCATATGGCAGACGGACACCCAACCATTTGAACCACATCCATCCCCCTGCGCTTGCTTTTTAAACCATTAATTATTCCACCCCTTTGCTAATGGCATAGGAGGAGTCCCAGCTGTTTACTGTTTTGATTGATTACCCCATCCATCAAACCCTTGGGGGTGGGCCCAGTGATAATGTTCCTGGAGAATATCCAGGGCTTCTCCTGGTTTCTGGAGGAAACTTTCTTCTGGATGGGAGAAATCTCACGAGGGTCTTCTAGCAGCCATCTTGGGGGTATCGATATCCACGTGGACGTCTTGCCAGGTTCCAGATCTGTCTATTGATTCCCTATATGAAGCCTGCTTCACCATTATTTGGAGAAGGGGAAGCAATGAGGGTTTCTTACTTAAAAGCTACGTCAGGTGAAGATTGCATGGACATAAATGAAGGCAACACTAAAAATCCAGAAAGCCCAGCATAGGATCCTTAGAGTCATCCCAACCGATTTGGGCAGTGGGAACGCTGAAGTGCAGCTCTAGAAGGCACACAGCCAGCTGCAGATGCTTCTGTCAAGGACAGAGGGATGCTATCAGTCTTCTCCTTTGCGAATTCTTCAAGTGAGGCCATAAAATACCTTCATAAGTCAAGTTAAAAATTCCCTGTTTAGCTTTCTGCAAGCCTTCCGGCCCATCCCTCACACAATCACCATCAGCAGATCCGTCTTCCAAACAATGAAATACATTATTCTTTTGACACAATTTCAGTTCAAGTAAGTTGAAAGAAGTGCACCTTATTGTGTGTGTGTGTGTGTTTCTGGAGGGTATTATTTTTTTCTGCTCTACCTTTTTCTGTTTATGGAGGTATAATTTACATATTGTACAATTCACTCCTTTTAAGTTCAGGGGCCCTCAAACTATAGCTCATGGGCTAAATTTGGCCTGCCAGTTTTTTGTTTTTAAATGAAGTCTTCTTGGAACTTTGTTTCACTTCCAATGTCTTTATGGATTGTCTGTTGCTGCTTCATGCTACAATGGCTGAGCACGAAAAATAGCAACAGAATCTGTACAGCCGGCAAAGTCGAACATATTTATCTGGCCCTTTACAGAAAGTTTGCCGATCCCCATTATGGTTCTGTGCATTTTGACCAATTTAGTCAGTCACTTAATTACCACAACAATCACAATGTAAAATATTTCCATTGCCCTTAAAAATCGAGGGAACTACAATTTGAGGTAAGAAATGATACAAGAAAATAATAATTTTCGACTATATTTAACACCAACTTTGGGTTTAAACATTTTTACACCTTTGTCTATACACGGGCCATTGGACATTTGGTGTTGGTCTTTCCAGCAGCTGTTTCCGGTTCTCTGCTCCGCAGAAGCCTCACTTCCGGTTGGGGAATTGACCCGACCGCCATTTTCCTCTGTGATGCGTGGGTGCCATGGTTTCCCGCCCAAGCTCCTCTTGACGCAGCTGATCACAGAGATGCCCCCAGGAATTGGCACAAGGGACTGTTTGGTCGGCTTCTGGGGCAGGAGAGCCGTGCTCTTCTCCGGGTGCTTCCGGAAGAGACTCCTCACTGGCGGGCGTGCATGAGGAAGCAGGTAGGTGGCGGCCATCGGGCTTGGAGGTGGAACCCGGTGACTGCATGGAGCTGAGGAATGGAGAGAGAAGTCACGTCCTGGTCATTTATTTTTAAAAATTTGAGCATTACACCTTGCTGTGTCACGGCTCCATTACAACAAGCAGTAAACTCCCTTGAGTGTGTAAGTGGTGGAGTTTGGGTTTTTGTCATTTGCAACTAAACCAGCCCTAATTGGTGCGTGTCATATAGTACTCAGGGCACATGGAAACATCTAGTACATTTATGCTAGGATTGAAGATTTCATAAGACTATTTAGCTCTCTGGAAACAGAACCTGCCTTGTGATTTCTCTTGTGAGTCTCTTAATCAAATTTTTCATGCATTCTTTCCTTCACCTAGTTTTATTGGGTACCTGCCAAAGGGCAGGAAATGCCATAGTGACCTTGCTTTGAGAAGATTCGCGTTGCAGTGGCACGTACAGCCAAGAAGCAAACGTGCGTTATGCCCAGGAGCCATAGAGGCTATAAACAAAGGGGAGGATGAGGTGGTAGGGTATTTTAGACAGAAGGTCAGAGAAGGTCTCGCTGAGAAGGCACCATTTGAGCAGATACCTGAATGAAGGGAGGGCATGGGCCACGCTGCTCAGGGCAGGAGAGTGTGCCAGGCCAAGGGAATAGTGAGGGCCCAGCCCCCCTATAGTGGTGTGCTGGTTTGTCCAAGGAATCGGCCAGTGTGGCTGGCCTGGGTAAATGGCGAACAGCTCACTGTGTTCCCATTGGTAGTACAATGTGCACTTGAAAATGAGTGTTTGGGAAAAGAAAATCTCAACCCAAGAGCAGGCAGTACCTAATGGTTTAAGATGGGCTGGCAAGCTAGGGGAGCTCTCTTTGGGGAGCAGGGCCCTTTGGTTATATAGATTAATCAGATTCATCGGTGAGGGCAGCTTGGCATGGGCTTCCCAGGTGTGTGCGGGGCACTGGCACCTGTGGGTTGGGAGGTCGAGGGTGTCTCTTCCTGTCTCCTGCAGCCATGCTGTTGATGATGGAAGGGAGCACGTGGACTTCCTATACCCCCAACTTTCCCGGAACTGTCTGACTCCTAAGCAGTCACATATCTGGTCTTGCCACAGAAGTGCAAGTTGCCTGCTTTAATGGTTTCTTAACAGATGCCACACGAAAGGCACTGCAGAATTATAGGCCCTGTTTCGTTGTAAACATGGCAAAACACACTGCCAGTAAATTCCGCTGCCTTGTGCGTAAAACATGTCAAGAAGTGTGGCTTGCAAGGCAGCTCTAAACCTGATGGTTGGTTGCTCTAGGGGAATGCCTTGGGATGAAGTCCAAATGGGATAAGGAACATTTTGGAAGCCCTAAGGGTTGCTCACAAATCGTATATGTTGGTTGGTCTTTGCTTGAAATGTCCTTAACAAAGACTCCTATTGGAAATACTTGATTGTATGTGTGTTTGTGGAGTGCCTTCTCTTGACAAGGGTCAGAGAAAAAGACACAACTTCCAACCTCAAGGAGCTCCCATCTTGTTGGGGGAGGCAGATAAAATAAGCCCATGGTCTCTGGTTGGTGTTGGAAAAGTAGACAGTGTGAACAGGACATCTTCCCTAGCCTGCTTTGGGAGAGGGGTGGGGAGAATGGGGATGAGGTCATAAAAAACTCACAGCAGAGGGGTGGCCGGAATGGAGGTGCTTGTTGAGAGAGAATTCACATACCATGGAATTCACGGTTTTAAAGTGTACCCTTCGGGGGCGGGGGAGTTGTAGATTCACAAGATTGGACAGCCATCATCACTATCTTAATTCTAGAACATTTTGATCACCCCCAAAAGAAACCCTGTACCCAGCAGCACTCACTCCCCATTCTACCTCTCTCCCCAGCCCCTGGCAACCACTAATCTGCTTTCTGTCTCTATGATTTGCCTTTTCTGTACATTTCATATAAAGGAAATTGCACCAGATTTGGTCTTTTGTGTCTGGGTTTTTTTACTGAGCAGAATGTTCATCTCAGAGGTTCAATCCTGTTGCATCTTTGTTCCTTTTTATTGCTAAGTAGTGTCCTATTCTACCAACATACCACATTTTGTTTATCCACTGATCAGGTAAAGGACATTTCGATTGTGTCCACTTTTGGGCTATTACGTATAATGATTCTGTACACATTCAAGTTCAAGTCTTGGTGTGGACATAAGTTTTCTGTTCTCTTGGGTAGATACCGAGAGGTGGAATGGCTGGGCTGAATGGGGTTTTAAAGTTGAATGGGAATGGGCATTTGCTGAAAGGGAAATATCTGGGCTAAAACCCTCAGGAAATTGTTGAACAGCAGGATCATGCCGTTGGATAAAGGAGATGGCCAGAAGAAGGGTCACAGGTGAAGTGGGACTACTGGTTGGGCAGTAGAGTTCAAAGTCTCCTGCATGGCGTGCATAGAAATGTGGGATGTATCCTGAATTCACAGTGGACAGTTGCAATCAGGGGAATGATATCGGTTTTGCATTGCAGGAAGAGCATGTCACAGTAGCCATCAGGAGAATCAGATGGCAACAGATTGGAAACTGTTGAAGTTGTTGAGATGTGATTTCAGCTGCTGGCCAAGGACGGGAGGCATTCAGGAGTTATCAGGGGCAAAATGGTGACCCCTGGATGGGGTGGGGGCAGGAAGGTGGAGGAGAGCAAACCCCAGTGATGCCCAAGGTTTAAGGCGTGCATGACAGAGGAGCAGGTGGCCTTGTTCACCAAGACAAGAGAGGTACTGGCAGGGAGGTGAGCTGTGGGCGTTTCCAGCACGTCACCTTTGAGGTGTTTCGGCACATCTGAAATCGAGAGCTTGCAGCAAGAGCTGGTCTAGCGCTGTAGACTGATGCCATCTGGGGGAATGACTCCGGTTCCCAGGGGGCGTGACTGACATGCCAAGAGAAGAGGACCGAGGGGTCTGGGGGCGGGGAGGGTGGCGGTCGCAGTGTTCCAGGCAGGAGGAGGGAAGGAGGCAGGGAGATCTGGGAGAGGAGGGAATCCAGGAGAGTGGGGCACAGGAGGGAGGGAAGGGAGAGCTGCTGGGAGGTCATTTAAGGCGGGTCTGAAGTGTGAGCCTTGGGTGTGTAACAGCTGTTGGTGACGTGATGGCTCGCAGTGTCTGTGCGTGGTCGGGAGGAGCTGCACGGCCAGCTCGGGGGAGGGCAGGTGTGGAAAGCTGCACGTGGTGCGGACTGTCGAGGTGAAAGGAGGTCTGCCCGTAGTCCATGAAGAATCCTAATTGTTGTCCACCGGTCTGTCCCTCTGTGTGTGTTCATGAGCATTATACACACACACATACAGCCTCGGCTCATTATTTTAATTTTATTACCCAGAATAAGGGCTATGCAGTTTTGGACAGAGGAGTCAGATAACGCCTGCATAGCAGTTGTGATGTTGTAATATTATAGTAGAAAACTTAGAGCAGTGACACAGTTCTTCCTGGGGTATGCAGACACTGGATAACAGAGTGTCTGGAACATTCCTTTTAAATCCACATGTGAGCAGGGCGAGCTTCCACCTTCACAGTTGAGGGCTTTTTGCCTACATGGTGGTTAGCTGTCTTGCTGGCTTTCCTTCCACACATATCTGAACTGTTTGCCTTTCCCATGTAACCCTCTCTGTTCTTGCCTGCCAGTGTCCTCATCTGGTTGGGGACCCACAGGCCCACCCCTCACATGGGGGGGGGTGATCCAGGGGAAGACTGCAGAGACCCATATACCATATGTTTTACTCTTTACGAGCTGAGCCTCGAGCCAACAGCCCGTTAAATAAAATATATTCTTACTCCTCTCCCTTCAAGGCTATGACCTGGAAAGCCAACTTTGCACCCTTGGTCTCCTGGGCTCTCTGTGTTGGCAGGAGGCAGTGCAGGGAAAAGCTGCCCAGAGCTCCCCCGACCCCCTACCGCCAGCTCCTCATGCCCCTGAGAGGTTTCTTCACGCCCTGTGCACATGCCTGCTCATCCACACCCCACTCAGTGTGCCCCCATCTACCCCACGGCTGTGCAGGGCTGTGGTGCATCCTGGAAAGGACACAGCTGGGGACCAGGCACGAGCAGAGCACGCAGCAGGCTGGGGGCCTTTGCTACAAGGGGTTCTGTGGTCCGCGGCCCTGGGGCATGGTCCAGAGGGGCCGAGGGCTGCAGGTGGTCCCTGCCGCTTGGCCTCTGGACTCCTCCCCCTGTGGACAGGGACAGGGACTGGCTGGTTGGGGCTTAGAGCAGGGGCCTGTGGGGCGAGGAGCTGGGAGCAGAGCCCCTGCGTCCCAGGTCCTGGGGTCGAAACGGTGACAGGTATCTCTGCACTACAGGTGGCACTGCTCGAAGCTTCCCAGGAAACACACCTCTCTGTGTGCCTAGTTTTTTACTTTTAGTTCACTTCTTAGAACTAAGATGCCAAACCTATTTCTTGAAAATTGTTTTATCCAAGAGTTTATTCATTGAGCAAAGAATTACGTAGCTATTACCAATTGAAAAGTTGTAGGTCACTGTGGTAGGGGGCAGTCCTAGCCGGGCCCCCCCGCCTTTTCCGGGGACCAGGTGTGCCGGCCTGGTGGGATAAAACCCAGTCCTGCGGAGGTACTCCTTCCACTATTGTCCTGAGAATGTGGAAACAGTCACTGGGGACACTCTGGCTCTGGTGGGCGTGTTTAGGACCTGTCTGCCCCTGGAGGGGAGGGAAGGGGTGCCTCCACTGTGGCACATGAACATGAGACAGGGGTGCTGCCTGTAGAACCTCGCCCTGCCCCTGCCTCTGGCTGGGACCCGCTGGCTGCGGGGACCGCCGCCCCGAGCGCAGCTGACCTTGCTGGCTCTTTTCTATGTGAGTGCAACGTCTTTCCACCAGAGCCTGCGTGTGGCGTGCTTTTGCTGACGACCCTGACACCTGCATGGAGTGCGTGACATCTCTTGAGGAGTCTCATCCTGACCGACAGTGAACCTAACATCCAGCCTCATGCAGGCTGATTCTCAGATTTCGTGGACTCACCATGAATAGAGCACCTGTGCTTCCCTGGAAGTCAGCGAAGAGGCTTTTTAAGGAAGATACTTGCTGACTTGGCGGTGTTTCAGGCTGTGTTAGCCGTGCCTGAAGGTCTGTGTGCGTTTCTCTAAGCAGACTACTCTGAGTTTAATGACACCAAACTCCCCCCATTTGGGAGATTGTTTTGCAACCCGTTTATTTAGGGCAGAGGTGAAAGACTCCTGTCTTTCTCATTTCTGCAAAACCGTCCATTTCTTTTCCCTTCTGCAGGGCTGGTGAAACCCAGCAAATTTAAGACTGTTTCAAGAGGCCAACCTCGTGGCAAACATTTGACTGGTCAGAGAAGTGATGAAAATGCTTGGAAGGAAAGGTTCCTCACTAATTTAGTGTCATTTGGCAGTGACTGTCACTTAAGACTTCTTACGTAGGGCAGGACGGGGTGCCGAGAGATGAGCAGATAATGGCCCTAACTCGGTGCTGGTCTCTGGATCCGAGCTCTTTCCCCCTTTGTTTTTATGGTTTATGAGAGAACTGTCATTTGGAAAGTCAAGACAATAAGAATTCCAGTGAGTTTTTCAAAATCTTGATATAGTGCAGTGCAACAGGTTTCATGCTTTTCCTCACATTTTTGCGTGGTCTTTTCGTCTTTTCTTTATCATTTCTGATGCCTTTGCCCAGTACAGTGATGGGACTTTCAGTGGAGTGAAATAGTTTCTTTTGTGTTAGATTGTGGGAGTGAGTTCCATTAAGTTAAAGTTATACCACAGGTTCTGTGTAGCAGCAGCTGTGTGGATGGAAAATTCTAGTCTTTTTTGTTGCAGTGTTTTCATTTTTTGTATGTATAAGGAAGTGTGTGCTTAATTGATCTCAACTGTTTGAAAATTCAGAGAAAATATGTGATAATACCTGTCTTTGTCTTCTAAGCAGTTTTAAGAAATAGCAGAAAAGATGTGCATGGTTTAAAAGTGTTTATTGGGTAGCAGGTATAGCTCAGTGGTTTGAGTGCCTGCTTCCCATGTACGAGGTTCCAGGTTCAATCCCCAGTACCTCACATACACAAAAAGTATAGAGTATATATGCATTTTGTGACCAATACTATGCCAAGCAACCTGGGAGGTTTTAAAATGGGAGTGTTTCCATTCTGATTTATATACTAGGACATGTATGCATGAAGTAATTTGAGAATTTCTTTTTTAATGTAGAGAAAATGAAGAACTTTGTAGGACAGTTTCACTTTATGGAAGTGGTAAATTTTGAGCTGTACATTTGAGGATGGATAGAGTTGTTATTTTTTTAGTTTATTGACGAATACTGTACTTACAGAATTGTGTATATATGGCATATGTATGTATCACAAGTGTACAGCTCGCTAACTCAATTCCATTTCTGGGTATATACCCAAAGAGAGTGAAAACAGGGTCACAAACAGCTATTTGTACTCCATTGTTTATCGCAGCATTATTCACAGTAGTCAAAAGGTAGAAACAACCCATGTGGCCATCAGCAGATGAATGGATCAACAGACTGTGGTAAACACATGATGGAATATCATTCGGCCACCAGAAAGAATGACGTTCTGAGAAATTCCGCACTATGGAAGAACCTTGAAAATATACTCAGTGCAGTAAGCAAGGCACATAAAGACAAAAATTGTATGATATCAATTCTGAGAGAGGACCAGGCATAACAGATTCGCAGATGAAAAGCACACTGAGGCCTCCTGGTGCTCACCACAGGCTGTGTTCTTGCGCTGACTGTGGAAAAAGGAGGCAGAGTGAGCCTACCCCATGTACACCTCAGCCCAGGCCTGTGCCTCGTCTGAGTTGTGAGTGGGGGATGTGGAAAAAGGGAAAAAAGCAGATTAGAGGGAATGCATGTGGCTCAAGCAGTTGGGCACCAGCCTCCCACACGGGAGGTCCCGGATTTGGTTCCTGGTGCCGCCTAAAGAAACAGATGAGGGCGCCATCTCGGGCGGGGGGAGGGGGGCAAGGCAGATCAGAGGTTACCGGGATGGGGAGGCGCAGGGAAAGGGCAGGGTTTTTTTTGTTTTGTTTTGTTTTGTTTTTAAAGCCTCTAAAGGTAATATTTGGTGCAGTCAGGCTTGAGAAACCGCAATGTCATTTATTTCCAACTCTGAGGAATTTCATTTTACCCTTTTTTCCTTTAAGGTAGGGTATGAACCCTGATGGCCTCTGTGTCCTTCCCCATAACCTCCTGCTTCTGGTGTCTGTGTAACCCTAGCACCCCATGTTAAATGAAGAACACACTGACTAAGAAAATGCTCAGGCCCCAAATGTTTATAGAATTGTCGAGTTAGTGGTTTCTAAAAACAGAATCAGCCCACTTATGCTTTTTTTCTCCCTGCGTTGATTCTGTCATTTTACATCAATAGTAGTATACTCCAGAAATATGTTCTTCATCTCTTTTCTGTCCCACCACTAGAATGGAAGCGCCCTTAGGGAAGCAATTAGAAAAAAAGAATGCACAGCTTACAACTGCGTCACCTGTATGATCAGCACCCAGAGGAAGGAAACAGCCTTTCCAGTAGCCCGGCAGCAGCGCTCCATCTCCTCCCATCACTACCCCCACCTCTTTGAGCAGCGTGAATTTGTGGTACCAGTTTGGTACTTCCCATACCTAAACCCGTGCCGTGTGCACTTTTTTGTGCCTTGCTGCTTTTGCCCATGAGGTTTGTGAGACGTGTTGTTCTTGCATGTCGTTCTCACACGTGCTTGCAGGTAGTTTGTGTTCTTGCTGTGTAGTGTTCCTCATCTCTCCATGCCATTGTTGTTGAGGTGTTTCAGTTTTAGGCTGCTGTGGATACCCAAGCGCATGCCTTTTAGTGATCATCTGCACACTTTTTTTTGTGGGGTATATACCCAGGAGAGGGATTGATCAGTTCTGGTACATCCCTGTAGATGATTTTCCCAAGTACGTGTACCAGTTTTCGCTCCCACCAGCTGCTCCATGTTCTCACCATGGACAGAGTTGGCTGGGTGCTGAGTCAGGGAGTCATGCTGAAAGCAAGGAGACAGCTCTCCCGTCTCGGCCTAGAAATTGGGTTCTGAGGAGCAGGTGGACCAGATGGTCAGGCCTGTGTCCCCGTCCGAACATCTGATCCTTGGGAGGAGGGATGGGGTAGGGCCCATTGCAGCCTGCTTGCCTGGCAGTGGACTCTAAGCAGAAGGTGACTGGGTGCTCGTAGATAGCTGACCTGCTTTCTGGGCATTCCCCCAGGGCCTCTGAAGGCTTGGTTGCCTTCCAGGTACTTCCTTTGTGAAGTGGGCATGATTTCAGGCTAGGCAGCTCTTTGTTTCATGCTGCTGCCTGGTTTCACCCCACAGTTATGTGTTGGTGGCCTCTGGTGTAGAACAGACAAAACCATCCTTCTCCGAATGTTGAGGAACTTCAGTTGAAGAATATGGGTGGGCCTTCGTCATGGTTCTTTCTCCTCTCAGTTGTTAGATTAGGTCTCTCTCCCTAGCTGTTTTTTTGTTTTTTCAACACATCAGTTTTGTTGATACGTATTAATAAAGCATAAATCCATCCAAAGCATACAATCAGTGCTGTTCAGTGTAATTACATATTGCGCATTCATCACTTCAGTCATTTTTAGAGCACTTTTAATATTCCAGTGATAAGAAAAAACAAACAAAACTCACCTCTTTCTCTTTATGCTTCATGTGCCACACATAGCTGCTATTCTTTTTCCTTCTCTCTAGTATATTTATATTTATATTTTGTAGAAGCAGTCTTGTATTTACGATATTCCCCATATTCATATTTCATATGAGGTTTCACTATCTTATAAATTCCCATGTTATATTTTTTAGCTTTCCTTCTAGTAATATACATGACCTTATACTTTCCTTTTCAACCGTCATACCCATACAATAACTCTTCTTAGCTGTTTTAAAAACAGCTTGACCAAAGCATTTCCATTATCCCAAATAGGATCGTAGTGATGGTAGCCAAAACATTGTGAACATAATTAACAGCACTGAATTCTAATTTTGAATGTGGTTTATTTATTTTTTTAATTTATTGAAGTATATCACTCATACATGAACATACATAAACAATAAGTGTATAGCAATAGTTGTGAACTTATAAAACAAACATACATAACATCATACAGGGCTCTCAAACCTCACCCTACCACCAATACCTTGCATTACTATTAAACATTTTTAACTAATGATTAAAGAGCATCCTAAAAATATTACTACTAACCAAAGTATTTTCCCCCAACCCACCCTATTATTATTTTTATATCATTTATACATGAACATACATAAACAATAAGTGTATAGTAAAAGTTGTGAACTTACAAAGCAAACTTTAATAACATCATACAGGGGTCCCATACATCAACCCTCCACTAACACCTTGCATTGTCATGAGACATTTATTACAAATTATGAAAGAATAATGTCAAAATCTTACTACTGATTATAGTCCTTATCTTAGATTTGGCGTATTTTCCCCCCAACCCACCCTATTATTATTTTTTAAATATATTTTTATGACAGAAGTTGTAAACTTAAAGAACAATCATGCACATGTGCAGAATTCCAAAACAACACCCCTCTATCAGCACGCCACTGGTGAAACATTTGTTGCAGATTATGAGATAATATCATCTGATTATTATGTGGTCCATAGTATACATTTGGCACACATTTTCCATACTCCCCCATTATCAACACAGTACATCTTTGGCATAGATGCAAGAATATTACATTCTTACTGTTAACCACAGTCCATAGGTAACTCCAGTTGTAGTTTTCCCATGCTTCTTCACATTCCTACTACCCTGCAATAGAGCTAGAGCAGATGAAGGACACTCTTGCATCTGTACCATCAACCACAATTCTCATCCACCTCTGGGTTTACTGTGCTATTTAGTCCCTAGATTATTCTCTAGCTTTCTGTCAATTGGCATTTACATCCCTAGACTACCATTTTCAGCCACATCCCCATTTATAAACCAGCTGTTACTCACTATAATGTGTTACCATCAACTCTGTACATTTCCACACTTTTACAGTAAAGCTAATTAAAACTCCTACATACATTAAATATCAGTAGTCCATCTCAGTCCTCCTCTTATCTCCTTTAAGAATCCATCACCTACCACCAGGTCTTGAAGATATTTTCTTACATTTTCTTCTAGAAGCTTTATGGTTCTTTTATATTTAGGTTTTTGATTCATTTTGAGTAAATTTTTGTATAAGGTGTAAGATAGGGGTCCTCTTTCTTTCTTTTGCTATGGATATCCAGTTTTCTCAGCACCATTTGTTGAATGGACTGTTCTGCCCGAGCTGGGTTGCTTTGACAGGCTAGTTAAAAATCACTTGACCATAAATGTGAGGGTCTCTTTCTGAACCATCACTTTGGTTCCATTGGTCCATGTGTCTGTGTTTATGCCAGTACCATGCTGTTTCTACCACTGTAGCTAGGCAATACGACCCAAAGTCCAGAAATGAGAGTCCTCCAACTTTGCTTTCCCTTTTTAAGATGTTTCTGGCTATTCAGGACCCCTTACCCTTCCAAACAACCTTGGTAATCATGTTTTCCATTTATTTAAAAAATGCTGGTGGAATTTTTATCGGGATTGCATTGAATCTGTACATCAATTTGAGTAGAACTGACATCTTAATGATATTTAGTCTTCCAATTGGGAGCACGGAATGTTCTTCCAATTATTTAGGTCTTTTTTTGATTTCTTTTAACAATGAGTTGTAGTTTTCTGAATAAAGTGTTTTACATTGTTGGTTACGTTTATTCCTGAATATTTGGCTTTTATCTGTAATATTTTATTTTCACCATTCTTTTGAAACTTTTATTGATATAATTAAGCTTCATTTCTGGACTGTCTTCCAGGCCTCTCTTTCCTTTTCAGGTTGTAGCATATCTTTTAGTATTTCCTGCAAAGCAGGTCTCTTGCTTACAAACTGTCTCAGTTTCTGTTTATCTGTGAATATTCTAAACTCACCTTCATTTTTGAAAGACAGTCTTGCCGGATATAAGATTCTTGGCTGGAAGTTTTTCTCTGGCAGTATCTTAAATATATCATACTATTGTCTTCTTGCCTCCATGGTTTCTGGTGAGAAATCAGCACTTAATCTTATTGGGTATCTTATATGTTATGCAGTGCTTTCCTCTCGCTGCTCTCAGAATTCCCTCTTTGTCTTTGGCATTTGACATTCTGATTACTATGTGTCTCAGAGTTGGTCTATTTGGATATTTTTGGATGGGACTACGTCGTGCTTCTTGGACATGGATATCTATGTCCTTCAATAGGGTTGGGAAATTTTCTACTATTATTTCTTCAAATATTCCTTCTGCCCCTTTTCCCTTCTCTTCTCCTTCTGGGATACCCATGACACGTATGCTTGCAAGTCTCTTGCTGTTGTTTAGTTCCCAGAGACCTTGTTCAAGTTTTACCAACCTTTTCTTCATCTGTTCTTTTGTGTGCTCACTTTCAGAGGCCATTTCTTCAAGCTTACCAATCCTTTCTTCTGCCTCCTCAAATCTGCTATTACATGATTCCAGTGTATTTTTAATTTCATTTATTGCACCTCTCATTCCCACAAGATCTGCTATTTTTCTGTGTTTGCCTTCAAATTCTTTTTTGTACTCATCCAGTGTCGTCTTAATATCCTTAATGTCTTTAGCCATCTCATTGAATTTATTAAGGAGATTTGTTTGAACATCTATGATTAGTTGTCTCAACTCCTTTATGTCATCTGGAGGTTTATCTTGTTCCTTTAACTGGGCCATATCTTCCTGTTTCTTGGTGTGGATTGTAATTTTTTGTTGGTGTCTTGGCATCTGGCTTTCTAGAGTATTTATTCTCAGTGCAGTTTTTCTCTTTAGTTTAGGGCTTCCTGCCCTTTCTCCCTTGCTGGTTGTGTAGTAGGAGCCAAGGATGTAGTTGGTGCTGTAAGCTGTGGAGGCTCAAGCTACCCTCATTGCCCCAAGGACCAGTGAAGCTTCTCCCAACTTTCTCCTTTGCCAGGGATAGGGACAAAGCCACAGCTGTGTGGAATAATTCAACTCATACAGGCCTAGACTGTAGTTGCCCAGAGAGACTGATGAAGCTTCAGGCCCCTTTCACCCCTGCCTGGGGCAGCGATGGAGCTGCAGCTGTGGGCAGCAATCTATGCAGTGCAGGTCCAAGATGACCGCAGTTGCCCCGGTAGACTTCCGATTATCTAGTCTGTGCCAGCTAAATGTACCTGCAGTTACCTGGATGGGCTGGTGCAGGGCCTGCCAGCTTCCTCCCTGCTAGAGGTGGGGCTGAAGCCTAGGCTAGGGCTGCAGGCCAATCTGGGTGAAAGAGACCAGTCTCTACTGTCACTGTGATTTTCAGTCAGCCTGGCTTCCCCTCATGCTGGGGGTGGAGTCAGAATGGCAGCTTCTGGCCTCCTTCTGACTTGGCCAGGCTCAAACTTTAGCTGTTCTTAGAGTTATACTTTAGCACGCCAAATTTACTAATCAGTAGCTGAAATCAGTAGTGAACTGTCTCTTCCTCTCCCGTGTTTGGGAAATGGAGCTTCCAATTCCAGCCGCGAAACAGCTCCCGAGGTGGCTTGTGGATGGGCACCGGCCTCCGGGGCGTGGAGGGCTCTACTCACGAAGCTTCTCTGCACATGGGCAGTCTCCTTCCATTCTTTCAGGGATGCTGCAGGATGCTCTTCTGGTCTCCTGGAGCCCCCAAACAGGTGCTCTCGATAGCTCTGGGTGATCACCAACTGCCCCGTAGCAGGAGCTGACTCTAGGAGCGCCTCACTCTGCCGCCATCTTGCTGGCTGTCTTGAATGTGGTTTAAAGGGGGAAATCTTAGATTGTATATATGTTGCTAGAATAAAAAATAATAAAACAACAACAACAAATAAACCATAGGACCATACACCACAAAGATGGAACCCTAACGTAAACCATGGATTGGAGTTAATAGTACAATTATAATGTTCTTTCATCAGTTGTAATAAAGGTACCACCTGAACACAAGGTGTTAATAATGGGGTGGGGGGCATGTAGATAGAACTCTGTATTTTCTGCATGATTTTTCTGTAAACCTACAACTTCTCTTAAAAAAACATACAAACAGAGGGAAATGGGAAAGTGTTCATGAAAATATGAAACCTGTAAATGTGAAGCTGTAGATAACCCAGGAAAGGGAAGTATCCATCAAGCCTAATCAAAAGATATTTGATTGGGGGTAGGGACGGAGAGAATTTAAAGGAAATAATGCCATTCCGGAGACACTCTCTGAAAGGCAGTTGGAAAGGCAAGGAAGCCTTAAAAAAGTACCTTGAGATTTGAAGTTTTGAGTTCCTTTTTATCTAGCCTTGGCAAAATGTAGTCATACTCAGCCTGTCTTCAATCTAAATTACTCTCTGAGGTTGAGAAGGCCCACATCTGCAAAGCTCTGTGGGAAACTGTTCTGGAGCACGCTGTCCGATAAGAGTTTCTGGCCATGCATGTACATTTACATTTAAATCGATAGCAATGATTAATAAATAATTTGAATGAAATAAAATTTAAAATTCCATCCTCAGTGGCACTGGCCACATCTCAAGTGCTCAGTAGCCACAAGTGTTTAGTGGCTACCATATTAGATAGCACAGAACACTTCCATCATTGCAGAAAGTTCTTTTGGACATCACCGGTCTAGACAGTAAAATGGGAGAAAGGAGGAAAGATGTGATAAAACTGAACCTGTGATCTTGCGTCCTGTTTTAGTGATTACTATAAAAACGTTTGACCTCTCAACAGAGCTGCATTGCTTTAGCAGCATTTCATGTTCCTCGGATTTTTTATTTCAGTCATGTCTGATAGAAGCTTCCTGCATTTTGTTTCTCTCACATATATATATTTTTCCTGGCTCTGAAGTAAAATCTGGATGGTTAGGCATTTCCCACAAAGTGAAAAGCCAGTGCAACTTATAACTGCATGTTGTAAGTGTAAACAAATAACTGTCCCAGAAAAGTGTTGTCTGTTACCGAGAGCCCACAGCTCTCTGAAGCTGGGGGGTGCAATGAGGCCACGAGCAGACTCAGCCACTCCTGTCTGAGGACCTGCTGCCCCAAACCTCCAGGTGGCTGGGAAGAGGAAGTCTGATAACTGCTCAGAGGATCGAACAAGACAATCTAATCTGGATTAGAAAAAATATTCCTATTTTTGCTTGCCCTAGGGGATTTTTACATGTTTTTGAAAAAACAACCACACATCCTGCCTTCTAATTTACTTCATCAGAGTAAAATGATCATCTTCTAGGGAACTCAGGTCAATATAGATTCATAGCTCTGACAGAATCCTCTCTTCTTTCTAGAAATGGAATCCATTCTCCTTTGGGTCAGCATACGATGAGAAGAAAGTCCTAAAAGGTAGACTAGTTGTGCTATATGTATTTTGGCCATTCATTCATTTATCCAAAAATATTTATCAAACACTTATTTATCAAGTACTATGCCTAGTCCTGGGGATGCAGTGGTGATCAAAACTGGCTAGCCCTTTTTCTCATGGACCTTATAATCTAGAAGGGGAGAATGGGGTCTCAAGAATCCAAGAATCAATGTCGATAGTCTCAGAAAAATGGGACACTCATCGGCAGAATTTGAGCTGAGGGTTAGGGAAATATAAGTTGAATGGATCAAAATGTTTTGCTTTTGCATAAGAAGTCATACCAAAGAGTAGAGGTGTGAGATGAAGAGGACATTGACTTTGGTGTCAAGGTCTCTGGATTTAAGTCTTGGTTTATTAGCTATCTATTGCCATGTAACAGATCACCCTGAGACTTAGCAGCTTAAACAACAAGCAGTTATCTTCCAGCTTCTGGGGGTTGGAATTTGGGAGTGACTTAGCTGGGTAGTTTTGGCTCAGGGTCTCTCATGAGGGTGCAGTCAAGAATTGAGCCCTGGCTGAAGCTATCTAAAGCCTCCATTGGGGCTACTTGCTTTCAAGATGGTTTACCTACATGGCTTTTGTAGGAAGCCTCACATCGTTGCTGGCTATTGGCAGAAAGGCTCAGCTCCTCACCAAGGACAATCCAAAGGGCTGCTTGAGTGTCCTCATGACATGGGGACTGGCTGACCCGAGAGCACGTGAACCAAGAAAGAGCAAGGTGGAGGCCGTAGTGCCTATATGACCTAGTCTCAGAGGTCATACACTGTCATTTCCTGCTTATTCTGTTTGTTGGAAGCGAGTCACTAAATACAGCTCACAGTCGAGGGGAGAGGAACTAGGCTCCACTGTTTGTAGGGAGAAGTATCAAAGAATTTGTAGACATATTTCAAACCACTGCATCCCGGCTGTTCTTCTCCAGTGGTGAGATTGTGGGCAAGTTTCTGCACTCCCCCATGAGTTTTTGTTTCCTCATGTTGTAAATAAATTTAATAATACCCATACCACAAAGCTACTGAGGGATTATATGAGAAACCATATGTGAAGAAAGCTTTGCAAATTGTAAGGAGTTAAGTAAAGGTTAGTCATTTTTAGGAAAGGGCAGAAGAACATGGAAACTTGCACTGAGAGAGTTGCTGTTTATGCAAGCCAAGACATTTGTTGAGCATTGAGGGGTTTCCAGGATGAGTACCTTCCAAATGTGTGAGGTTCTTTCAAGTTTGCTAATTACGTTAGTGGAAGACAGGGTTTCTTCATGCTAGACCAGTCCGCGCGCTCTCTCATGGTGTTGTCCCTTCCTAAATCTCTGGTAATCTGTGGATGTCTCTTCCTATTTGAGATGGCCGCTCCAAGTTGGTTTCAAGCCCTGTGTGTGAAAGCTGGGATAATTATTGACTGGAGTTTTCCCTCTTGTGTGCCTGAACAGAGAGCCATCCTTTTGATGGTACCTGATACTCTCTGTGCATTCTGTTCCTCTTGTGAGGACGGTTGTAGTGACTTGCTCAGGGTTGTACGTGTGTGTGTCACTGTCTGGGATTGTTGTTTAGGGTGTGTGTGTGTGTGATGTGTATTTTGAGTGACATCTCTCAGTGTCTGGAATTGTATAGGGTGTGGTCTTTTTCTTAGCCCTCTTCATCTCACCCCTGCCCTCCCTTGTGCCCCATTGAGAGCCTCTTGGAATCAGTTTCCCCAGAACATAACCCTGCAGTCTCCTGTGAGGTCGGGGGCATGGTGGTGTGTGGGAGAGGTCCCGCAGCTTCAGCTGCTCTTTTTACAGACCAGTCCGTCCGTCTGTGCTTCCTCTGTGTCTCATTTCCATCCCCCTGGGTATTCACAGAGCTCTGGACTCTGGACCTTTTCAAGGACCTGGGGAGTGAGCTTTCCTGCTTTGCACTGTGTCTGGCTCACTGCACAGGCACTCAAGGTGTTTCCATTTGTTGTTCTGCTTTCCGTCTTCTAAATGCAGTCACTCATCTCATGTCACTTCCTTTCTCATTTTGTCCTTGTGGCTTGAATTAGTCCTTAACTGCCGTTTCAGTGGCTTCAGGAGGAAGAGGTGCACATGGGGAGTCTGCACGCTTATCTGGAAACCCATCACTGGGGTTTCTCACCCTTTTCCATATGTGAGAAATGGCTTCTCATTTCTATTTTCATTTTTAATATCTTGCAAAATTTAACTTTTAAATAATATTTGTTCATCTTTTCTATGTTTTCTTTTGTGAACTGCTTATTTTGATCCATAGCCAATTTTTCCATAGGGTTTTTCTTATTCTATAAATCTAAGCAATCAACCTATTGCCTACCATCCATATTTTCCATATTTTAAGTATTCCCCCCCCCATGACTGTGTCACATTTATGTGTATATTTGTATACAAGTATGTGTGTCTATATATTTGTCAAGTTTTTGATGGCTTATTTTGTCTTACTAACTTTAATTTGACGTGTTTTCTTAACTGTATCTGTCTCCTATAGGATGTATGTGTGAGAATATACTTAAAACATATATGTACATTTATATGTGTGTATGTGTACATGTGGTATGTGTTTACACATACACGTACACATTTAACTACTCATTGAACAACCCTTAGAATCTTGTTAGTGATTCAACATTTTAGTTTTAAAATTTAACAAAATAAATTATTTAATATTATCAACATTAAAATAATTCATTCTAGAGTAATTAAAATTAATGGCAGCTTATTGAGTTTTGCGCTCGCTATTTGTTTCCTGTATCTTCTGCCACTCCTAGGGGGTTTTCTTCTTACTGAAGGTCCTCTCTATTAGTGAGGCTCTGTAAGTCTTTTATGGCAGAAAATGGCTTTATTTGCTCTCAGTCTTAAGTGATAATTTATCCCAGTATAAAATTCTACGTTAGTAGGTATTTTTCCTCAGTACTTTGAAGCTGTTATTTCAGTACCTTCTAGCATCTTGTCATTGTTGATGAGAATTTGGCTGTCTAATTGGCATTCCTTTATCAAACTGGACTCTCATTCTCTCTGTCTTTAGCTTCCTAGGGCGGCATAACAAAGCATCACAAACTGGGCGGGCTGAAACGAGACGTTTATTCTCTCACCGTTCTGGAGGCCAGATGTTGGTAGGGCCCTGCTCCCTCCAGGGCTCTGGGGAGGGTCCTCCTCCCCTCTTTAGCTTCTAGTGGTTGCCGGTGACTCTTGGTCCTCCTGGGCCTGTGGCCGCAGTGTTCCAGGATCTGCTCCGTCTTCTCATGGCCGCCTTCTCCCTGTGGACCTTTGTCTTCACGTGGTCGTCTCCTCTTGGTGTCTGTCTTTGTGTCTCTTCTCTTCTGATGAGGACCCCAGTCACGTTGGATTTATTGCCTTCAATCCTAATTCAGGATGACCTCAGTTGCACTTGTCTACATCTGCAAAGACCCTATTTCCATCTAAGGCCACACCCACGGCAGTGGGGTGTAGGACTTGAACATATCTTTCTGGGGGACACAATTCAACCCATAGCCCTCTGGTAGCTAGTAAGTCTTTTCACTGTGACTTGCCATTCTGAAATTTTTAAAGGAGACCTCTAGGTGTTGATTTTCCTTAACCAGCTTGTTACTTGGAGTGTATTTCTGATGTGTGTTGTGTTTTCATTTCTGGAAAATTCACAGGTATTACCGCTTTAAAAAGTGGAACTCCTGTTTGGTATATAGGTTGGAAGCTCTCAATATTCCTTTCCTGATATAAATTTTTAAAACTCTGTCTCCTGGGAGTTCTGGGTAGAGTCAATCTTCTTATCACAATTTCTTTTCTTGGTTGCATTCGGATTAGAATAGATTCTGTCTCTTGCCTTTTAAAGTTCATTGACTTTTTTCATTCCCAAGATTTCTCATGTATTTCTCACATCCACCTTTCTTTTTCCCTGCCAATTTTAGTTTCAACTCATAGATGTTGCTGATCTCTGCATATTTGGGGCTAAAAAAACTGAAAGAGTAGAACAACATAGACATGCAGGAAAGGACTGTGGAAGAAAACAGCTGGCGATGAATGAAGGAATAACGTCTGCCGATGAAGAGCAGTATTACTGCATCAACACAACACATGACATTAATGCAGGAGCATGCTGCATCAGTGTTTCATTGCAGGGCTGTGAGGGCAATCTTTTACCTTCTGTTCTTCTGGTTTTTCCCTGTGGTTTAATCCAGGATGCCAGGAACTAGTAGTGATGCTCTGAATCCCTGCTGGAATGGAAGGATGGGCACGCCTGTTGTTTTCTTTTGTGTCATTTTCTGTGCATCTGTGTTGGGCTACCTCTTTTAGTTTATAAGTCCCCAGTGTGCTGAGATCAGCAACTTCTGTAATTGGGGCAGTGGTGTGTGCTTCTGTTTTTGTTAGCCTTTTTAAAATTTTTTATTCACACACCATACAATCCATCCAAAGTGTACAATTGATAACTCTCAGTATAATCAGAGTTGTGCATTCATCACCCCAAACAATTTTAGAACATTTTTACTGCTCCAAAAAGAAAAATCCCATACCCTTTATTCCCCCCTATAATTGCCACTTAGCATTGGAGAGGCACCTTTGTTACAACTGATGAAAGAATATTAAAATATTGCTGTTAACTGTGTTCCGTAGTTTGTATTAGGTGTATTTTTTCCTGTATACCACTCTATTAATAACACCTTGTAATAGTGATGTACATTTGTTCTAGATCATGTAAGAACATTCTTATATTTGTATTGTTAACCACAGTCATCATGCACAGCAGGGTTCGCTGTGTTGTACAGTCCCGTGTTCCATCGTCTTGCTTTCCTTCTAGTGACATACGCTACCCCACACTTTCCCTGTGAACCACAATCACATGCCCAATTCAGTGCTGTTAACTACACTTTTGATAATGTGTTCCTGTCACCTCTATCCATTTCCAAATATTTACAATTGACCTTATTAAAAACTCTGTACAAATTAAGCATCAGCTTCCCATTCTTTACTGTCATTCTATCTCCTGGTAACCTGTATTCTAGATATTAACTCCATGAGTTTGCTTTTTATACTTAATTTATATCAGTGAGATCACTAATATTTCATTCAACATAATGTCCTCAGCGTTCATCCATGTTGTTTCTTGCATCAGAACTTCATTTCTTCTTACTGCGGAATAATATTCCATTGTTTATATATACCACATTTTGTTTATCCATTCATCTGTTGATGGATGCTTGAGTTGTTTCCATCTTTTGGCAGTTGTGAATAATGCCGTGATGAACATCAGTGTGCAAATGTCTGTTTGCATTCCTGCTTTCAGTTCTTCTGAGTATATACTAGCAGTGGGATTGCCAGATCATATGGCATTTCTGTACTTAGCTTCCTGAGGAACTGCCAAGCCGTCTTCCACAGCGGCTGTACCGGTCTTTGTTTCCACTAATAGTGAATAAATGTTCTTTCTTCACATCCTCTCCAACACTTGCAGTTTTCTGTTTTGTTTTTTTTAATAGTGGCCATTCAGGTAGGTGTGAAATGATACCTCGTAGTTTATTTTGCGTTTTGCTAATGGCTAGTGATGTTGAGCATATATTCATGTACTTTTGAGACATTTGCATTTCCTCTTAGGAAAATTGTCTATTCAAGTCTTTCTGCCCATTTTTAAATTGAGTTGTTGGTCTTTTTTTTAGGTACCAGGGGCCGGGAATCCAACCTGGGACCTCATATTTGAGAAGCCAGCCCTCTACCACTGAGCCACATCGGCTCCCCTGAATTGTTTTTTTTGTTTGTTTGTTTTTCTTGTTGTTTGTTCTTGCCTTTTCAGGAGGCTCCGGCACCTCACATGTGGGCGGCGAGCGCTCAATAGCTTGAGCCACATCTGCTCCTGTTGTTGGGCTTTTTTTTCTTTTGCCAATATTTGAATAACTTTATTTTAGTAATAATTTTTGATGGGAATATGAGACTATTTTATTAAGTTTTTTGACCAAATCAGTCACAGGTACAAAATATCTGAGACAATATTTCTCTCTATGACGATTAGTGCCAACAGTGGCCTGTTTAGCTATACAGTGATTTGGTAGAATGTACAGATAATCCTCAAGTTTTAAAAAATAATATATATACAAAAAATTATAAACTATTTGGGAGATTACATGATTTTGACAAGAATGAGAGGCATCAAACAAGATTTTCTAATCAAAGAAAAATGAGGAAAATGAAATAAATATGATCAATATGAAAATAAAAATTATCAAAAAATTAAATGAATTATTTTGAAAAGTAATAATGATGTGACATGAATGATTGCATCATATTTATGAAAGGAAATTAAGAAATACATGCAGAAATGAAAATAAATAACATGGTATAGGAAACAACATTGCAATATTTTTATATTTTACAGATTCAGAAAGTGTTAAAAAAGAGTAAACTATATGTTAATAATATTTTGGTCAACTGTTTAGAAGTAAATTCTATGAAATACTCACAAAGGTATGACTGGAATGATTGGTTATGTCCCTTAACAGGAACCAATATTACAAAGTTATTTATGAACAGTATGCAATTCCAACTAAACTGCCACATTGACTTTCTTTTCAGAAGTGGCCAAAATATTTTAAATATAATCTTAAGAAGTCTAATTTTTAAGGAATCTACTTTGAAACACAGCAATAAACATTATTTCACACCACTAGCTATTATTAAAATTATATAGAAAAAAATTTAAAGGAAATATCCCCTATTTCATAAAAGCACATTTAACCATTTTTATTTCTTTCATGAGATAAACTGTAAGAGAAAAAAATCAATTCACACAAAAGGAGATTTAAATGAGGCATATCTTATCTATAATCAATAAATTATCTTTAAGAATTCTGTGTCTGGAGACAGGAATTATCTGAGTAGTACAAGGAAATATTAACTGGACATAAAAGTGAGGCTTTCAAAGATATGTTCAACATTTTATAGTGAATGGATAAGATGAGATGATTATCTTGATAACCTAATTCCAAGCCACATGCATCCATATGAGATAGAGAAAAAGGCTGAGAAAGAGGGAGAGAGGGAGAGAAGGGGAGACGGGGAGAAGGTGGAGGAGGAGAGGGGGATGGGGTGAGGGGGAGAGGTGGAGAGGGAGAAGCTCCCTCAATAATATGAGAAATATCATAGTTACAGAATTCTGACCAACCATTTGGATAAGGTGCCTGGAATTAACCCTGGACATTAGGTGTTTGGTAGAACGTTAAGGAAAGTAATGAGGAATGTTGAACACTGCAGAAATGAAGCAATGCTTTGTAGTCACACACACAGAAAAATGCACGTGAATATACGTTACTTTCTCATTGAAATGAAACATTCTTGGTTTACTCAAAGAAAACTTTTGAATAAAGATCTGATCAAACAATAATCTAATTTCTGTAGAATCTCACCTTCAAAGAAATACGAAGCATCACCTGTAGATGCATATGTTTTTCTTGATAGTCTTGCTATTAAGAACTCTTAGTAAGATTCCCATTCTCTTTACAAGTACAGAAAATCTTTTCTACCACCCCCCATAGTCTTGCCTTTCAAAATGTGACCTCTGCCCAGTGGAAAATGATTTTGATTAAGAAAAAGCAGAGGATATTTCCGTCTTTGCACCACATTTTCTTCTTGAAACTGGACTTTAGAGTCAAGAGAAGGTTTGCATAAGAACGATTTAGTACAGACACCTTGTGAGGATGGGCAAATTACTATGGGACAGTTGAACAACACAGGCTATGCCAGGACGAAAGACTTTCAGAGACTTAACTCGTTTTTAAAAGTGGCTTAGTTCATGCCTCCACAGGGAGCTGACTAGGAATGAGCCAAGTTTCTACTCTCCAAGGGTTTGCTAACTTTTTCATGAGTATATTTCTCAGAGACTTCAATAAATGAAGAAAATTTTGGTTTCCTTTGTGAAGTGATGAGACTGAAAGCATAATGAGTTTCAGATAACATGATTAACTCTTTTTCTATGCAGTCTTACCTAAAAAAATGAAGATAAGAATTAGATTTATCTACAAATAAGCTGGTTGTCTTATAACATCAGCAACATATTAACTCTATGTTTTAAAAAATATTTTCAGTGAGCGAGTCTGGTTTAAATTTAAAAATGCTTTTCCCATAATGCTTTTAATAAATATGGAGGAGTTCTTGTGCAAACAGTATCCACATCACGGACTTCAGGCTTGTATGATACCAGCAGGCATAGCTAAGCCTGTTTTGCTTGTCAGAAAAAGCCACAGGTAGGTACGTGATTTAGCTGAAATTCATCTGACCCTTCAAACAAGTGTAGGGAGAGTGTGGAGTGGGGGTGGATGTGCTTTCTTTATAAATTCATCTTAGGGTACCATTTTATTATTTGTTCATCTAGAGATGACACATATTCTCATTTGCTTTTAGGTCCATTATACATTTGCTTTGTCCCTCCCTGTGTGTGTAGGATCTTACAAGTTTAATTTTACATATCTCAAAACTTTTCTTTACAATTATGTTCAGTCATGCCTTATACTCTTCATCAGGCAGAAACCAAACATAATTCCTTCTCCCTATATTTTCTTTCTGCTTTTTTTCCATTAGGAGAAATTCACTTTTCAAGGTATAATATTATTTCTACTCTTTGTCTTCTCTCTGACTGCATGTCCAGTTACTTTCATCCCCTCTGTATTCCACTGGAATTTTATACACATACATCTTTTAACTTTCTTCACATAATCTGTATTCCACTTAAAAAAAAAACTTTTTTTTTTTTTTTTTAAGATTTATTTTTACTTATTTATTCCCCCCCTTGCTGCTTGCGCTTGCTGTCTGCTCTCTGTGTCCATTTGCTGTGCGTTCTTCTGTGTCTGCTTGTCTCCCTTTGTTGCGTCATCTTGCTGTGCCAGCTCTCTGTGGGCATGGGCCGTCAGCTCTCCGCAGACGCAGGCCGCCTCGCCTTCACCAGGAGGCCCCAGGAATTGAACCCAGGGCCTCCCATATGGTAGACGGGAGCCCAGTCGATTGAGCCACAGCTGCTTCCTCCACTTGTTTTTATGCCCTCAAATATTTAACAGTGCAATTATTCAGAATAAAGCTCTTATTCACATTAGGTATTGTAATACTTAGCACTTATCACATAGTAGGTGGTTGGGGTATTTGATGAATGAGCAATCTAACAAGATGATTGAATTTTAGTATTGCTCAGTAGTACTATAGAGTACCAAAATCTGTCAGTATCATGTTTTTTTGTTTTTGTTTTTGTGGGGAGCATTATAAACATCACTTCCACACAATGGATTGGAAACTAAAGAATATAAAGAACACAGAACGTGGAACTTGTCAAGGTACTGAAGGGTATATGAGAAAGCAGTTTCAAGGACAAGTTATCATAAAACTAACATTACTTTTGTGCAGTGAAGGGACATGACAGGGGTATAGTGATAATATTGGGTTGGGTGGTGCAGGTTTGATAGGAGGGCAGTGTGGGGAGGGTGGGTTGGATGGTCCATGGAACTGGGGGGAGGATTGGGGGAGGGAGCAGGTGAACCCTGGGGATTGGTGGGTACGTGGTTGAAATTACAGTGTTGGGAATGCTTATTTGGCAATATGACAAGGAAGGGTTACTGTTTAGGGCGTTGAATAGGGGGCATTCGGGCCAGGGTGCACCTGGGGCAGACTTCTAGGGAGTGTGTGAGTTTATTTATTTTTTTAATGTGGTTTGTGTGTGTGTGTGTGTGTGTTTATTGTCAGTTGTAGGATTTCTCTTTATTTCTGGATATTAAACCCTTGTCAGATATGTGGTTTCCAAATATTTTCTCCTATTGAGTAGGCTGCCTTTTTGCCTTCTTAACAAAGTCCTTGGAAACACCAAAGTATTCAGTTATGAGGCGATCCCATTCATCTATTTTCTCTTTTGTTGGTTGTGCTTTAGGTGCAAAGCCTAAGAAACCACCACGTACTACAAAGTCTTTAAGATGCTTCCCTGCATTTTATTCTAGGACTTTTATGGTCTTGGCTCTTATATTTAGACCTTTGATCCATTTTGAGTTAATTTTTATGTAAGGTGTGAGATACGGGTCTTGTTTCATTCTTTTGGATATGGATATCTTCAAGCACCATTTGTTGAAGAGACTGTTCTTAGTTGAGTGGACTTGGCAGCCTTGTCAAAAACCATAGATAAGAGGGTTTATTTCTGAACTCTCAATTAGATTCCACTGATCAGTATTCTATCTTTGTGCCAGTACCATGCTGTTTTGACCACTGTAGCTTTGTAGCGTGCTTTAAAGTCAGGAAGTGTGAGACCTTCAACTTCAATCTTCTTTTTTTAAGATGTTTTGGCTATTCTGTGCCCCTTACCCTTCCAAATACATTTGATAATTGCCTTATGTATTTCTACGAAGTAGACTGTTGGACTTTTGATTGGGATTGCATTGAATCTGTAAATCAGTTTGGGTAGAATTGACATCTTAACAATATTTAGTCTTCTAATCCATGAACATAGACTGTCCTTCCATTTATTTAGATATTTCTTGATTTCTTTTAGCAGTGTTTTGTCGTTCTGTGAGATATTTAATTCTTTTAGTTGTTATTGTAAATAGATTTTTTTCTTGATTTCCTCCTCAGATTGTTTATTACTAGTGTATAGAAACATTAGTGATTTTTGCGTGTTGATCTTGTGTGTCCCCCCCCCCACACACACACTTTGCTTAATTCGATTATTAGCTCTAGTAGCTTTGCTGTTGATTTTTCAGGACTTTCTAAATATAGGGTCATGTCTTCTGCAAAAAGTGAATGTTTTACTTCTTCCTTTCCAACTTGGATGCCTTTTATTTCTTTTTCTTGCCTAATTTCTCTAGCTAGAACTTCTAGCATATTGTTGAGTAACAGTGGTGACAATGGGCATCCTTGTCTTATTCCCAATCTCAGAGGGAAAACTTTCAGTCTTTCAGTTTTGACTATGATGTTACCTGTGGGTTTTTTCATATATGCCCTTTACATGTTGAGGACATTTCCTTCTAGACCTATCTTTTGAAGTGTTTTTATCAAGAAAGATGCTGGATTTTGTCAAATGCCTTTTCTGCATCAATTGAGATGATCATGTAGTTTCCCCCCTCCAGTTTGTTAATGTGTGTATTATTAATTGATCTTGTGCTGAACCACCCTGACATACCTGTGATAAAACCCACTTGATCGTGGTATATGATTCTTTTTTTTTTTTTTTTAATTAATTAATTAATTTATCCCCCTCTTGCTGCTTGTGTTTGCTGTGTCCATTTGCCTTGTGTTTTTTCTGTGTCTGCTTATCTCCCCCTTGCTGTGAGGTCTTGCTGCATCAGCCCACCGCGCCGCGCGGGCCGGCCTGCCCTCACAAGGAGGCCCTGGGAAGTGAACCCGGGGCCTCCCATATGGTAAACGGGAGCTCTATCGATTGAGCCACACCCGCTTCCCTGTATAATTCTTTTAATGTGCTGTTGGATTCAATTTGCAAGTATTTTGCTGAGGATTTTTGCATCTATATTCATTAGCAAGATTGGTCTGTAATTTTCTTTTCTTGTAATGTCTTTATCTGGCTTTAGTATTAGGATGATGCTGGCTTCATAAAATGAGTTAGGTAGTGTTCCCTCTTCTTCACTATTTTAGAAGAGCTTGAGCAGGATTGGTATTAATTCTTCGTGGAATGATTGGTAGAATTCACTACAGTTGTTTGTAGTATCCTCTTGTGTTGTTTTTTTTCTTATTTCTGTGGGGCCAGTAGTAATGTCCCTCTCTCATTTCTGATTTTATTTACATCTTTTCTCTTTTTTCCTTTGTCATTCTAGCTAAGGGTTTGTCATTTTATTGATCTTCTCAAAGAGCCATCTTTTGTTTTTGTTTATTCT
>JAQZBX010028205.1:0-21731 GCA_029593785.1 Cabassous unicinctus | reverse complement strand
TCAATTCAATTAACTCCGTTAAATCTAATTAAACCAATATATTCTAAAGACTGAAGACTCTAATTATCAGGAATGTAACTGAAAATATTCTCCCTTGTAAATGTAGTTTCTCTGGTAAAATAAATAATTGTCTCTAACAGATTAGCCTTAAAACAATCAGAATCCTGATTTTCCACAACAGGATACTGCTTCTGGAGTACTTAAATCCAATCACTTTACATCATTTTATCATTCTACTCAATATTCAAATTCCGGAGCGGGTGTGATGAGCTTAGATTGGATAGCATGCTCACACCTGGGTAGGAGAGATGGCAACCTTGATTTACATTACCACCAAGATCCCATGTAAAAGGAGCAGCAGAGTCCACCAAAAGAAAAATAGGGTTCTGTTACGAAAAGAAGGAGGAAGTAGAGCTGCTTAGTCTGTTACATAACCTCAGTGCAATTATCAAAATCAAGAGATGTAGCACTGATATGATACTATTATCTAATCTGCTGTCCAGTTGAAAATTCCTTACCATTCCAATTATGTTCTTTTATGTATGATAGTTCTGTAAACCCACAACATTTAAAAAAAAGAGAGAGAGCGAGAGTCCCACTTTAACATGAATGAATCTGACAAGTGAAATGGTGGGTAAAAGAAGTCAGATGCAAAAGAGCCCATAAGTTACGAATTTTTCTGAAGTTCAACAACACACAAAATCAATCAATGATGACCAGACAAAATAATTGTTCCTTCTGGCTAGATAAAGATGACTTATGAAAGCACACATTTTTAAAAAAAGTATTGTGGTAGCATGTATACAACATAACATTTCCTATTTTAAACACCTTCAAGTACCTGTACACAATTCACTGGTGTTAATTACATTCACAATGTTGTGCTGTCGTCACCACCATCTATTACCAGAACATTTCCATCACCCCAAACAAATTCTGCACCCATTAAGCCTTTTTGTCTTCCAAACCACACCCAGAGCATACCAGCTAGCTCTATGTTTCTTCGGGACCCCACAAACTGGCAGCAAAAGTTGGATCACAGTGAAGATTATCAGTGAGTGTTGGGAGGAGGTGAGCAAGGTGTATAGTCTCCCGCCACCATTAATATTTCCTGAAAATTCAGTGAAATTTAATCAAATTTTGCTGACAGGCTGCCATGAGCAGAAGTCAGTTCTAGGAGCTGGAAAGAAGAGAATGCAGAAATAATCTCTGTCCTTAAGGAGCATCACTCGGAGGTTTGCTGGGCTTCACAGACCAGCATGTTTGGAGATTTTCCAAAATCCACAAGACAGGTGGCCTGAAATCCCTAGTAGTAGCAGGCACAGAGCATGACCCACCAGGCATTTGAATTATGAGCCACTTTGATCTTTGTTATTTTCTTCCATCATCTTTTCTTCTTCCTTTGGATTTAATTGCTGCTCCCCCACCCTAATTTTTAGAGATATATGCTTACATCATTGATTATCAGCATTTATTTTTTCTAATATATGCAATTAAGACTAAAAAAGTCTCTCTAAACCAGACTCTGGCTGTGTTTTAGTTTGCCAGGACTGTTATGAGAAATACTGAAGGCTGGTTGTCTTAAACAACAGGAATGTAATGTCTCACAGTTCTGGAGGCTGGAAGTCTAAAATCAAGGTATTGGCAGGCCCTGCTTTCTCAGAAGTCTTTCGTTTTCTGATGGTAGCTCGGGTACCTCTGTCACATGGTGATCTGTCTTCTTTGGTCTCCTACGGGGGCTTCTACTTTCATGTCCAAATTTCCTTTGCTTATAAGGACTCCAGACATAGAGGATTAAAGCCCATCCTGATTCAATTTGGCCTCACCTTAATAGAATCTGAAGATCCTATTCACAAATGAGTTCACAGCGACAGGACCAGGGGTTAGGACTTGAAAAGGTCTTGTGGGGGCCATGATTCAATTCCCAGCAGGCTGTCTACCATGTAATATGTGATCTCTTTTTAAAAATTATCTTTTAGTGGATATGTCCTAGCCTGAGTATCCTAAAAGCAGAGCCCAAGGATGACCTTTCTATTTGAGGATAGTTTTAGATTTACAGAAAAGTTGCAACAGGGAGAACTTAAAATGCTGTTTAAGTTCTTTGCAGAGTTGAACAGACAAAAGAATTAGGATCTAAGCTTGGGAGAATAATTTGAGATTCCAAAATGGGATAGAGGCAGTATATGTTAGGATCTTTTTTTTAAGATTTATTTATTTAATTTCATCCATTTTAAACCCCCCCTTCCCCGTTTTACTGTTTTGTGTTCATTTGCTGGGCAATTCTCTGTGTCTGTTTCCTGCCATCTCTTCTCATCCTCCTCCTCCAGTCTACACCAGGATTCGATCCTGGAGACCTCCAATGTAGGAGAGAGGTGTTCTGCCACCTGCGCCACCTTGGTTCCTGGTTTTCAGAGCATCTCGTCTTGTCTCTCCCCTGCATCTCTCTCCTGTTACGTCATCATCTAGCTGCATGGCTCCTCGGGCCTGGTGGCTCACCGGCACACAGAGCCTGGCAGCCCATGTACCTTCTATCTATCTATCTATCTATCTATCTATATTTTTTTACCAGGAGGTCCCGGGGATCGAACCCAGGTCCCTCCATATGGCAGACGGACACCCAACCATTTGAGCCACATCTGCCCCCCATGTTAGGATCTTGGCAGCAGCCAAAATGGACTATTTTGTGGCCAAGAAAGTCATCTGTGGGGACTCTAAAGTTGAGATATATGCTAAGTTGGAATGAGGGTACTGAATTAGTTGTATAAACTAAGGAGACAAGACAAGCACCCTTAGGGAGTCTCTGTGGTATGTCCATATTTCTCTTGGAAGGACTGGTCTTGACTCCTTCCTCAGGTAATTGCTGTTGTTGAGCTTCTTGTTGTTTTTGCTGAATATGTTTGTATTTTGCTTTCTTGAGTTTTGCCCTATGGTTCTTGAACCAAACCTGCAGCACTGTTGGATATACACCCATTTGAAAGGCCATTTCTTTCGGAAGACTAGAATTTGGGTACAGGTTCTTAATGAACAAGATCTTCAAATCTTCTAGTTGTTTTTCAGTGAACATAATTCGTTTCCTTTGTTGATGCCTCTGGTGCTTACCTTTACAATGCCAAGATCTGGGAGACAACACCTCCACTGAGTGATTAAAAGTCACATCACTAGTATCACCGGTTGGGGGATACCTGATGTGGTGTGCCTCCTGATGTGATGGGAGAGGAACACAGATTGGGTTTGCCTCAGATGAGGGCTTCTAAGCAGTCTCCACCACACAAGATGATGAAGCTCATGATTTGTCAATGTAGATTCTTTTTTTTTTTTTTTAAGATTTATTTATTTATTTATTTATTTATTTATTTATTTATTTATCCCCGCCTTGCTGCTTCTGTTTGCTGTGTCCATTCGCTGTGCGTTTCTTCTGTGTCTGCTTATCTCCCCCTTGCTGTGAGGTCCTGCTGCATCAGCCCACCGCGCCACGCGGGCCTGCCTGCTCTCACAAGGAGGCCCTGGGAAGCGAACCCGGGGCCTCCCACATGGTAAATGGGGGCTATATCGATTGAGCCACACCCGCTTCCCTAGATTCTTCACCTTTAGGAAGATCTTCTGAATCTGTCATCTTTTACTCTTGGTCAGGTCAGCTGTTCAGATCCAGTGACAAGAAGGCCAATAATGTTCTTTTTAAAATATATTTTTAATTGTTCAATAATTTTCGATTTATAGAAAAATTTCAAAGATAGTGCAGAGAGTTCTTATTATGTTAACATCTTGCATTATCAGAGCACATTTGTCAAAACTAAGAAACCAACATTGATACATCACTATTAACTAAACTCCATACTTAATTCTTATTTCACCAGTTTTTTCCATGTATGTCCTTCTGTTCCAGAATCCAAACCAGGATACCATACTGCGTTTAAACTAATAATTGCCTTTTTAACAAATTTCCCCTAGGATTATCCACTGCATTTAGTTGCCATATCTCTTTAGGCTCCTTTAATCTGGAAGAGCTCCTCAGCCTTTCAACATCTTTCATGACATAGATATTTTCGAAGAGCACAGGCCAGTTATTTTGTAGACTATCCTCAGTTTTGGTTTGTGTCATGTTGCCTCATGATTAGATCCAAGTTATGCATTTTTGGCAAGTATATCACATAAGTGATTTTCTTTCGAGTGTTGCATGTCAGGAGGCACATAATGTCAATCTGTCCCACTATTGGTGATTTTAACATAGATCACTTGATTAGGTTGGCATCCATCAGATTTCTCCCTTGTGAAATTACCATTTTTCCCTTTATAATTAAGTAATTTGCAGGGTAAATATCATATTCCTCACCCAACTTTTCACTCACTAATTTTAGCACTCTAAATCTCTAGGCCAGGGGTTCTTAACCTTTTTTGTCCCATGGACCCCTTTGCCAGTCAGGTGAAAACCACGGACTCCCTCTCAGAATATAGCAGCAGATAGTTTTATGACACTCAACATCAGCGTGCTTTAAATTAAATTTTAGGATTATTCAAAATTACGTTTTACAACTTTCCCATAATTTTAATGCCTGATAACCTAACAGGTTGAATGAACCTAATGACTGTTCAAACGGTCATTTTTGGCAAACATTTAGAAATTCGAGTTTTCCCACAGCGTCATAAAACCATCTCCGCCGTCCTTACCAACCTTTTTGCAGGCAGTTATCCACTGCACTCAGAACACGCTACATCAAAATAAAAGTCATACTGAGTCCACACTATACTGTGTATTATTTAATAAATCTATCACACGCACACCAACACATCCCCACAAGAATAACATTTTTTTCTTTTGTTTTTTCCCTTGTTTTTTTAATAATGTTTTTAAATGCGTAAAATAAAATTACAAAGGAAATCAATTACGTATATTGAAATAGTTACTAAAATAAAAAACATATGATGTAATACTATATGTGCTTCTTTCTTAACACATTGAACAGTAATCCAATACATCAAAAATATAAGAAAGTTAAAGATAAATTTTATTTTTTAAAGACATGTCAATGTGCAGACTGTTGTTTATCTTGAATGAGAACATTACACTGTGGTGTAGTATTTGACAAGGCAACACGCATATCATGTTGCACATCTAATTGAGTTGATTTTTTTCATTTCAAGCTCACAGACCCCCTGAAATCTTTCCATGGACCCCTGGTTAAGAACCCCTGATCTAGACAGAGCTATTTAAGTTCTCCTTCCATCTTTTTTTTTTTTTTTTTCCGTCTTGAAATTTTATCAGAGAAACCATCTCTTTGTCCTATTAAATTTCTCACAATCTGGATTTTGCTGGCCATGGTTTCTTACCCTCTCCAAACAGGCTTTCCCCATACCACTCTACAGAAACTGTTCTTTCAGGGTCACCAATAAAATTCTAATTGCTAAACCCAATGACAAATCATCAGTATTTCTCTTAATTATCAATAGTTTTGACAATGTATCACACCCTCTTCTTTGAAATAGTTTTTTTCACTTGGTTTACAGTACACCATATGTTCTTGGTTTTCCTACTACTTCCTAATTCTCAGTTTCTTTCATGGTTCTCATCTCTACCACCTTTTAATTTGGGATTATAGCAAGGCTCAATCCTTCTTTTTCTACTCTCACTTCATTGGTAATCTCATCTGTTTCATGGCTTTAAAGTCTACTGATAGATTGGTAACACCCAAATTTATGTCTTGTGGGCCTCTCCCCTGAACTCAAGGCGTATTTGCCCAACTTTACCACTTGGATGTCTAATAAGACATCTCAAACTCAACCTGTTTGTAGTATAATAAAAAGCTTGGCTAAGCTTTGCCCACAGTTTCTGAGAGGTAACCTCTACATCTTTGGAATTTCCCCTGATAGTGGCTTTTGTTATTGATGGCAGGTCCAGGATCACACCTGATATTTCACATGCTAAGGAGATGACAAGATGGTGTCAGTCACACAGGTAGTCTTAGGGTGGGGGCTGGCCACACCAGAAAAAATAATCATATGATTAGGGGTTTGGAGCTTTGAGCTTCTGACCTCCCCCATCCTCTGGGAGGGCGGCTTGCAGACTGAGTTCAACCACGTGGGCATTGATTCCACCAATCAAGTCTATGTGTAATGAAATCCCATATAAACTCAGTACACTTAGAGCTCCACTGAGCTTCCAGGATGGAGAAGATACATCTCCTGTGCTGGGATGGTGACACATTCTGAGTCCATGTGGAGAGGACACGAAACTCTAAGTTTGAGATCCTCCCAGCGCTGGCCCTAGGTATCTCTTTTAGCTTCTTATTTGTATCCTTTTACTAAAATGAAACTATAATTGTAAGTATAGTGCTTTCAGTGAGTTCTGCTAGTCTTTCTAGTGAATTATCAAACCTAGGGGGTGGTGGGAATCTTCTAATTTGTAACCATTTGGACCGAAGTGCAGGATGCCTGAGCTCCTACACTTGCAACTGGTGCCTGAAGGGAAATCTTGTAGACCATTGCCCATAACCTGTGGAATCTGGCCCAGCTCAGGGTATTAGAGTCAGAATCAAATTGACTCTGCAATCTTTGCCATTGGTGTCAGAAGCTGTTTGCAGTTGCAGACTGAACTTTTGCAACCCTTTAATATGTCCAAAACTGAGTTCCTGGTCTCTGATTTCCCCATATGTGCTCCACTTGCAGTTGTCTCTATCTCAGGTGACAGCAACCCCATCCTTTCACTCGCTCAGAACTAAAACTTACGAATCATCCTTGAATCTTCCTTTTCTCTCATACTTTCATACCATCCACAATAAATCCTATGGATTATGTCTTCAAAGTAGAGTTTGAATCCAATTATTTCTTACTACATCCACTGGTACTGCTTGGTCCAAGCCATCATAATCTCACTTCTTGATTATTGTAATAACCTCCTAACTTGTTCTATTCTTACTCCCCTCCTGTTTATTATCCACACAGCAGCCAGAGTCATCTTACTAAAACTTGAGTCAGATCATGCCATTCTGCTGCTCAAAATTCATCAGAGGCTTCCATTGTCACTCAGAGTAAAAGCCAAAGTCCTTACATTGATTACAAGGCCCTCCAAATCTGGGCACTCTCCCCTCCTCTATTATTCTCCCATGTCCAGTCACCCAGTCCTCCTTGCTGTTATTTAAACATGCTTGGCCTCAAGGTCTTTGCTCTTGCTGTTTACCTAAAATCCCTTTTCATCTGGCATGAGCTGACAATTTCACTTCCTTTGGGTCTTTGCTCAAATATCTCCTTCTAAGTGGGGCCTTCCTTGACTACCCTATTTAAAATTGCAGTCCTCCCCAACTTCCTATCCCCTTTCACTGTGTTATTTTCTCCATAATATTTATCAGTATGCAACAGAATAGAAGATGAGCTCCATAATGGCTGGTATTTTTGTGTGTTTTGTTCACTACTGCATAACTAAAACAATGTACCAGGCACGGTAGGAACTCAATCAACATGTTTCGGTTGAATGAATATTTAGATATTTGCCTAGAATAAGGTCTGGGTGTACACATAGAAAAAAAGAAGGGAAAAAAGGGACTGATGGAATCTGTAAAAGAAAAATTGTCCTAAATCTGGTCTGGGAAAGAAATTTTTGCATGTTATGATCCTGGGAAAAATTAGCATTCCTGAGGAGCAATTTTTAAGTGACTTTAATGGGATTAAGACTAGTTCTGGAACTAGGACCCACCCAACTAAAAGCCTGTCAATTAAGAGACCTGTTAGTTAAGAAACTAGATACATTCTCCTTTTGGAGCTAGCCAACAATGATTACCTAAACATTCTCTTCTCCTATGTAAAAATCTTTTCCCCGAGTGAATCTTGGAATTGGCCTCTTGCATTTCAACAAGATTGTAATAAAATCTTGAAACATGCTCATAACTAGATTGTCTGGGAAAAAGGCTTTTAATAGGCCTCTGATACATCATTTTACAGACGCCTATATTTCTAAATTATTAACAGTTAAGATATATTTAAGCTATGCCCGTGTTAGTAAAATAAATTTAATTTTCTTTTTAAATAAAGGAAGAAACTATTTGGTAATGGCATATTTTCTTTTTAACAAATTACTGATTTTCATTTGCAAGTATTTTTGTTTTTCTTTCTTTTTTTATTTTTTGGTTTGCAAGTATTTTTTAAAATTCCCATGTCTATGTTAATAAGCAAAAATTACATGCACGTTTCCTTTCAAAATAACGAGAACCCTCAATTCACGAAGCCCTAGCGATTCCAAACTGGAATCAACCCTAGACTGAAAGGAAATCTTGGGACCTTCCGGAAATAAGGTCCCGGAGCCTTATGGGAAATGTAGTCTCAGGTGGATGGACTACAGCCCGGGGGACCCTGGGAAATCTGAGGGGACAAATACTTCCGCACACGCACGGTGGGCGATTAGGAGGTGTTTTCCGTTCCTGGGGTGTAACCGGTAACCGTACAGTCTTGGGGGACAGCTGAAGGGCAAAGGCCAGGTTGTTGGTTCATGGGAAGGAAGTAAAAATTTAGGTAACCCCTACGCGCAGGGCCTTTTGGCTTAGAGAAAGCCAGGCAAGGGCAGGGCAGGGTTGCTGAGGGCCCCAGGTCTGGCAGGGGCGTGTGTGGCGGGACAGTTTGCCTTTCTGTTGCAGGTAGTGTGCACTGCGTAGGGAGGCCGTGCTGTTGCGTTGAATTGAACCTCACCGCATTCCAGGAGCCTTTTGGCTTGCAGACAGCAGTAAACCCATTTAGGGTAGCGGGGAAGAGGACCAATGTATCCAGGGAACTGCTATATGTCAAACACGATGTCCTGCACTTTTAAAACAGCATGACATTTCTCAGAGTTACCCTGTGAGGTAAGTATCTTCATTCTTTTACAGAGAAACGTTTGAAACGTTACCTGTTTCAAATTACACAGCTAGTAAGTGGAGGAAATAGTGTTCGCACTTAGTTGAGTTTCACCTGAAATGTCATTCTTTTTACAAGACAGTACTCTGCCTAAAACAACGAGTTAGTTTTATTTTTTGCTGAGAAGTGAGTGCTTAAGTAAATTTCAATATGAGATCATGTTTTTGAGAGTACTCTTGGTGTCTTTGCAGGGAAGACGGTAAATGAAGCTGTGGGTCCCTCTTGCACATTCCTGCCTGTCTTGGTTTCCAGCAGCCCTGGTTAAAATCTACAAAAGGCTAATCTGGGGCCACAGGAGATGGTGAGTTCATGAAATTGGGGTCCAGCCTGAAAGTTGCAGCTGAAGAAGTATTGCTTCTCCACCCTCCAGTCCATCTTAGGAAAGAGATTAATCCTGGGAAGAGACTCTCCTGACTGGGGACTTTTTACCCTATTTCATGGCAGAGACACGAATCAACTCTTGTCTTTCCTATCTAAAGAGAGTAGGGCTTGACTCATGGTGTTACATCCAGGGACTATGAAGGACTTTGGAAGTGTCCCAAATGTTTGAGGAGAAAGGTGAGAATTACAGAATAATGGAGAATATGGGACTATGGTCAGGATTCACAGGAAAAGGAAACTTATTGGAGAATGAGGGTATGTTCACGGTAAGGAAGAATCAGGAACTATTACTGAAGACATTCTACTTTCCTAAACTCTCATGCATACACAGTCTCTGTCTCTTTCTCATTGGTTCTCACAAATACACATTAACAGCAGTGTATTACCTTCATTCCCCATTACTTTAATGTGTCCATTAGTCACACTTGGCATCTGTGGATATGCTATATTAGTTTATATAGTCAGAAACAGGTAGTGCTAGAAGGACTTTTAGGATTCTTCTAGTTCTGCTTCTTCATTTTAAGAAGGAATAAAACTAACCCTATTTGGATGGATGGTATGGTGTGTGAATAAAGCTGCTTTTAAAAAAAGCAAAACAAAAAAACTAACCCTGGATGGTAATTGAGTATTAGAATCTCACAGCAGAAGTTAGGCCTGAAATCCAGTCTTCATTTCCCAAATGATTCCTGTTCATTTGGGCCAAAGTTGCTTAATAAGTTTCTTTTGAAAACTATAACCGAAGAGAACCAACAATAAAAGAAGTTCATCCATTAATTCATTCAGCAAATATTTGCTGAGTATCTGTTGTGGATCAGACACTGTTCTGGTGCTTGGTGTACCACGTGAACAAAACAAAAGTCCCTGGTCTTCATGGAGGGAGATAAATAAAAGCCAGATAAACAGAATCATAATCTGTCATCTGATGATAAGTGCTTTGGACAAAAATAAAGCCAGAGTAAGGGAATACATAGTGATGATGACAGTGATGGTGGTATATGAGGTGGTGTAAGAAAAGCCTTTTTGGTAAGTGACTTGCAATTAGAGACCTAAAGGAACTTAGGGAGTGAGCCATATAATATCTGGGAATACCCTGGAGACAACAGTCCAGGCAGAAGAAATCAGAGATACTGCGCTAATCAAGCTTGGCATTTTGGAGGAACATCATGGAAACGAAATCTGATGAAAATGAGTAGTAGGAGAGTGATAGGAGGATTAAGTAGATGAGGTCATAAGAGGTGGGGTGAAGATGGTGTAGGGCCTTGTGGACCTTGGTTTTATACACACACACACACACACACAATTATTGAAAAAGTAAAATATAGTAAAAAAATTAGAACAAATATGTAAGAGGATAAAATAAGTTATATATACTATCCTGCTATCTTTACAACCTTAAACAATAATTATTTATACTTTGTATGACCCACCAGGATTGTGTGTCTGTACATATATGTTTTTTAACTTTTTATTTTGAAATTTCAAAATTACACCACAGTTGTAAAAATAATACATAACTCATAAAGAACTCCCAACATACTTCTACCCAGATACCCAGATCCACCAACTTTTAACATATTGCCACAATTGCTCATTGGATCATTTTCTCTATCCATCTATTCATCCATATTTTATTTTTTCCAAACAATTTGAGAGTTGATTGTATACATCATGCTCCTTGATATTTCATACTTCCATGTTCATTTCCCAAGAACAAGGATATTCACTTATATAACCAACTTAACTACAGCTATCAATTAAGGAAATTTAACGTTGATATAAGCTTATAGTCTATATATAACTCAAAATTTTACATTTTAACCATTTTTAAATGGACAATTCAATGAGATTAATTACATTCACTGTGTTGTGCTACCTTTACCATCATGCATCGCCCAAAATTTTTCATCACCCCAGAGAGAAACTCTGTACCCATTAAGTAATAACTCTCCATTTCCCTCTACCCCAGTTCCTGGTAACCTTTAATCTACTTTCTGTCTCCGAATTTGCTTAATCTAGGTATTTCATATAAGTGAGATCATATAATATTTGTCTTTTTGTGCCTGTATTATTTCACCCAGCATATCTTCAAGGTTCATCCATGTTGTAGCATGTGTCAGAACTTCATTCCTTTTACAACTGAATAATCTGTTATATAGATATGCCACATTTTGTTTATATATTCATCTATTGACAGACACTTGGTTTGCTTCCACCTTTAGGCTATTGTGACTAATGCTGCTATGAACATTGTTTTGTAAATATCTGTTCGAGTACCTACTTTCAGTTCTTTTGGGTTATACCAAGAAATGAGATTACTGGGTCATAATCGTAGTTCTCTGTTCAACCAAACTTATTTCCATAGTGACTGTACCATTTTACAATCCCAACAACAATATGTAAAGGTTCCAGATTCAAAATAGCCATTCTAGTGAGTGTGAAGTAGCAGCGCATTGTAGTTTTTTTTTAATTTTTAATTTTATTTATTTATTTTCCCCCCACCCCCATCCCCCCCGTTGTTTTGCGCTCGCTGTCTGTTCTCTGTATGTTTTTCTATATCTGCTTGTCTTCTCTTTAGGCAGCACCAGGAACCGATCCTGGGACCTTCCAGAGTGGAGAGGCGCTCAGTCTCTTGCACCACCTCAGCTGCCTGGTCTGCTCCATCTCTTATCGTCTCTCTTTTGTGTCTCTTTTTGTTGCGTCACCTTGCTGCACCAGCACTCCGCACGGGCCAGCACTCCGCACGGGCCAGCACTCCATGCAGGCCAGCTCTCCGCGTGGGCCAGCTCTCCGCTCGGGCCAGCTCGCCGTGCGGGCCAGCTTGCTTTTCACTAGGAGGCCCCAGAAATCGAACTCTGGACCTCCTATATGATAGATGGGAGCCCAATCACTTGAGCCACATCTGCTTCCCTCATTGTAGTTTTGATTTGAATATCCCTGTTGACCAATGATTTTGAGCATCTTTTCATGTGTTATTTTGGTCATTTGTCTTTATCTTCTTTGGGGAAATGTCTTCTCAAGTCCTTGCCTCTTTTTTTTTTTCTTTTTAATTTGCCATTTTTATTTTATTTTACTATGAATATGGATTGGCTCATTTTTTAATTGCATTGTTTGTCTTTTTGTTGTTGACTTGTAGCAGATCTTTATATATTCTGGATATTAAACCCTTTTCAGATATATGATTTGCAACTATTTTCTCCCATTCTGTAGGCTGTCTTTTCACTTCCTTAGTAATGTCCTTTGATACATAAAAGTTTTAAATTTTGAAGAAGTCCATTTTAGCTGTTTTTTCTTTTGTTGCTCATGCTTTTGGTAACATATATTTGAAAAATCATTGCCAAATTTAACATCATGAAAGTTTTTCCTTATGTTTCTTCTAAGAGTTTTGTCTTAGTTTTTATATTTAGGCTGTTGAGCCAGTTAATTTTCGTATATGGTGTGAAGTAGGGGTCTGCTTTCTTCTTTTGCATGTGGATATCCAGTTTTCCCAACACTATTTGTTGAAGAGTGTTATTCTTTCCCCCATTACATCTACTTGGCACCTTGGTAGAAAAACAGGTGACCACACAGGTTTATTTTTGGACTCTCATTCTATTCTATTTGTCTATGTGTCTATCTTTATGCCAGTACCAGACTCTTTTGATTACTGTAGCTTTGTAGTAAGTTTTGAAATTGGGAAGAGTAAGACTTCCAACTTAGTTTTTTCAAGATGGTTTCGGCTATTTGGGTCCCTTTGCCATTCACATGATTTGAGGATTGGCTTTTTCATTTTTGCCCAAAAGCAGCTGGGATTTTGGGTTTGCATTAAATCTGTAGGTTATATCTTTAGGATAAATTTCTGGGATAAAACAATCACTAGATCAGAGATTAATGATAAATTGTAATAGATGAATAGGACAGAAATATACACATCTACCCAAGAGAGCATCCTTGTCCAAGATTCCTGCAGTCATATCAGAATCACATGTGGACGTGTTGGTACTTCCAGAACATGGTCTTCCTTGACTTGTTTGAAAGATTCTCCACTCAATAGCCTTTTCTATAGTTGGTATATAGGTAATTATTTCTAGGTTGGTAAGGCAGGAAACTCTCCCCACCCTCATCTTCTTTTCATAGATCTGTGGACTTTCTTAAGATCAGCAGAAAATGACCAATTTCCATGCAAGACAGACATCTATCCATCCATTTATTCATTCAAATTCCACTTTAACTCATAATCATATAGTAGATAAGAAAAATAGATAGGATAAATATGAAAAATATGGATTGAAATAGAGATTTAGTAGAAAGCTATAAAATTAATATATAGGCCATAGTTTATAAAATTGAAATACAAATTTGTGTTTAATCTTGGCAGTCATAGAAAAGGTATACACAATCAGTGAAATCATTGGCCTTGTCTGAGAGAATAAGGTACAACAATTCCATAGATTAAGATTTTCCTTGCACTCGATATGTAAGAATTTTTTTGATGAGTCCTTATATAGGAGTTTTGTAATAAATGCAGCAGCCATTTTCCTATGCCATTCTTTAGAGGATTCCTTGGTTTAAGGAGAATATGGGAGCACAAAGCAATGGTCAGTGAACTTTCTCTCTCTAATATATATGTGTATTAGATGTTTTAATATGATTTTGTTCTCACAGATTTTAATTCTGAATCAAGTGCAGAGTAGTTATTAATTATCCTATATAACTTATTGTAAACCCTAAACATTGAATGTAATCATAGGAATTGCTCTGAAGCCTCTCCATATCCCCCAGTGGTGGACCCTACAAGTTGAAGGTAAATGTTCTGTTACAGGGATCAGTGACATTCCAGAATGTGGCCGTGGACTTCACCCTGGAGGAGTGGCAGCTGCTTGATTGTGCTCAGAGGCAACTATATTGTGATGTGATGTTGGAGAACCTGAGGAACCTAATCTCAGTGGGTAAGGACAATAAGGAATATGCTTCCACTTCCTTAGTGGAGGAGAAGGGTCTTATTTGTTCTCAGGCCCATTTGCCAGTCTTTAAAGGCTTTAAGATTCAAAGAGGCAGATCTGAGTTCTGAGCTAATTGTTTGTCCTTAACACTATATGCCTTGTTCTGTGTTGTTTCCTATGAGCAGGATGTCCAGTTACTAAAACAAAAGTGATCTTCAGGGTGGAACAAGGACAAGAGCCATGGATGGTGGAGGGAGAGTACCCATGTTGGAACTATCCAGGTGAGTGACAGAAAATCAGATGGCTGGAAGTTTTTGGAATTGGAATCCCAGTGGATCTGTGAGGGACAGACACCTTTGAGATACTTTCCAGGAAGTACCTCTTAAAAACCACAGACATTTGGAAGTAACTGGGTACACTTGATATACCATCATCAGATCCCCAAATGAAGTCTTCACTTTTACTCTCCCCACTTAGGTGCTCTTTGTTCAGCTTTTGTGTGGAGTGATGTACCTCTCCTATCTACTCTATACCCTCACACTGCCTGTTTCATCTAGGTCCTTGCTTTTTTTTTTTTTTCCCCTGGAGGTACCGGGGATTGAACCCAGGACCTCGTACATGAGAATCAAGCATTAACCACTGAGCTACATCTGCTCCCCAGTGAGAGTTGATTTTTTCATTTGTTTGTTTTTAGGAGGTACCAGGGATTGAACCCAGGACCTTGTACATGGGAAGCAGGTGCTCAACCACTTGAGCTGCATCCACTCCCCATTGCTTTGTTCTTTGTTCTCTTAATTCCTAAAAATCCTCACTCTTCTTCCTTCTTCAACATGATCACACATCTTTTTCCATATAGTTAGTTTTTCTAATATAGTCAGATTGTGTAGATTTGAAAGAATAAGGAATGATGTAAGAGTCCAGAAGTGTTAAAACTAATAGGGGTCCCTCCCAGTGAAAAGAAATTGCAGAAATAGAGAATTGTCCTCTTCCCTATTTCCCCCATTTATTATATCAGTGAACTTAGCATTTGTAGGGTTTTGAGCCTAGCAGTGATGATGTTGTCTTGGACATTGTTTTAGTTTCCTGGGCTGCTCAAGTAAATACCATGAAATGGGTTGGGTTGAACAATGAGATTATATTAGCTCACAGTTTTGAAATAGGGAAAATGTTCCAACTGGTGTTCTGGGGCTGGCTGCCAGCAATCCTTGGTCCTTAGTTTGTCATATGGCAAGGCACATAGCAGCCTCTTCTGGCCTTTTCTTTTCTGGGTTCTGTTGATTTTAACTTCTGGCTGCTCCCTCTGTGGCTCTTTTTCTATCTGTCTGAATTTCATTCCGCTTATAAAGGACTGTAGTAATAGGATTAATATCCATCCTGATTGGGCTGGGCCACATCTTAACTGAAGTAACCTCATCAAAAGGCCCTACTTACAATGGGTTCACACCCTCAGGAATGAATTAAATTTAAGAACATGTTTTTCTGGAGTACATCTAGCTTCAAACCATCATGATGTTGTGTCATGGTAGCAGTAGACAGAATTAACTTTCTTAACCACAAAGTTGTTTTTATATAAGGCAAAGGTCAGTAAGGACTAGAATGCTTGTGTTTCAGGTCCCCAGGATTAATGCAAACCATTAAGTGTGGAAACCAAAATGTGAAATTTGAGTTAAAGAGTATGGTGTCAGGGGTAAAGCAGGGTTCTTGGCCTATTCTATTTGGCGGATTGAAAGAGGTTATAAAAAAACAAGATTGGTTGTTAGGGTAAATTCTTATCCAGGAATCTTGCTAGAATAAATTGATAGAGGCAAACAATTTGCTTCTGGCCTCTTTTAAGTGTCCTGCTGGACCTCTGTATTTTTGGGTATATGTAGGCATTAAAGAATGGATACTAGCTATAAGAGGAGTTCAAGAACTTTCTACAAATACTTCTCAACTGTGGTTTGGATGGAATCGGAGGCAGAGGATATAGGAATGTTCTTATAGATAAAAGGGAGTTGATGGTTTAATAATTCACTTGGTACTTGTGTGCAGGATAAGTAAGAGGGGCAAGAGAAAACTAGATAAAATACTAATAAGGCAATTTAATTTTTATTTTTTGTTTTATTTTTTTTGCAATTTAGTTGTAGACTTTGACTCTGATTGAACTTCTGCAATCAGTCCACCTCCTCTCTCATTTTCCCTGTAAGACCTTTATTTCCTTGTTTCCCTGATTACCCTACTCGTTCATTTCTCTAAGACTGGTCTCCCCATTCTCAGAGCTCACTTGCATTCTTGTGAAGAGTCCTTTTTAACTTCCTTTGTCTTCATTATGATTTTACCTTGTGACTATTTCACCATCCTTCATAGGTTGGAAAGTCATAATTGTAAGCAGAAGCTACTTGTTCTCATTATCAATTTTTCCAGAAGTCCCTATTTCAGCATTTTTTTCATACATGCCCAGGGGCAGGGCAAATACAGGTTGTTTTGTTGCCCAAATGGGAAACTGGACCTGAAACCAGAGACGACGTGAAATGTCTTTCTATAATATGATATTATTTTATTTGCTCCTTTTTAGAAGTTGTCTGCTCACTTGATGATGAGCTAGAGAGACAATGGGGAAGCACAGATAATTTTATGAACCCAAATGTGTTCACCTTCAAGGAAACACTGACTAAGGAGAAAGTCCAAAATTATAATCTGAATATAGACCTTATTTCTTCAAGAAAAAAACATGAATGTGAATCAAATGGAAAGAGTTTGGAACCTAATTTAGACTTATTCCATTATGATAGAAGTTATACTAGAGAAAACTCTTATGAATGCAATGAATATGGGAATGCCTGCAAAAATAAATGTTATCTAATTAGACATGAAAAACAACATACAAGCGAAAAAAACTTTGAGTGCAATGGATGTGGGAACACCTATAGCAGAAAGGAACACCTTATAACTCATCAACAAATTCATAATGGAGAGAGACCCTTTGTGTGCGGTGATTGTGGGAAAGCCTATAGCAGGAAGGCACACCTTGTAACTCATCAAAAAATTCATAATGGGGAGAAACCCTTTGTGTGCAATGATTGTGGTAAAGCTTTTACACATAAAGGACAACTTGTGGTCCACCGGAGACTTCACACTGGAGAGAAACCTTATAAATGCCGTCAGTGTGGGAAGGCATTCACTTGGCACTCCTCCTTTAATCAACATGTCAAGTCTCATTCACTTGAGAACTTATTTGAATGTAAGGAATGTGGGAAAACCTTCAGGTATAATTCATCCCTTTATAAACATTATAGATTTCATACAGGAGAGAAACCGTACAGATGTAGAAAATGTGGCAAAGCCTTTGCAAACTCATCAGTACTTGTTATGCATCAGAGAATTCATACAGGAGAGAGACCCCATGGATGTCCTGAATGTGGCAAAGCCTTCATCAAGAAGTCTCATCTCCTTAAACATTGCTTAATTCATACAGCAGAGCATCAACATGAATGTAACATATGTGGGAAATTTTTTCACCGGAAGCCAAACCTCATTTTTCATCAAAGAAGTCATAAAAAAAAGGAAGACTTATGAATGTGAAAATAGTGATAAAACCCTACTGACTGAATGAATGTGCATGTTCTGAAATTCATATTCTGTTATTTTACTGATTTTGTTAAAAAGATTACAGAAATTCCATTGGCAGTAATCCATAAACTTCTCTGCTGACTTCAATATAACAGTTAATGTAAAATCAATGAGAATTTTGTTTGCTTTTGTTTTTTTTTTAGTTATCAACCAGCTGATTCCATTAATGGGTTTATGGGACTCATTTTTGGAGACAGCTATGCCATTTTCCCCTTTGTGTACCATTGCAAAGCCTCAGTGGCTTAGTGATGTGTTACACTGAGTAATGGATTGTCTGAGGTCCCCAAGACAGTAGACCCAACTCTACATATTTCTCACCTGAACTTGATCTTCCAGTGTTTATATGATCCAAAATACCTCCACTACGAAGTAACTCAGAGTCCTCCTTTCTGTTTGAGAGGAATTAAATGTTGATATTTTACAACAAAATAAGAGCAGGGAAAATTGGCAAAGAAACATTAGGTAAGAAAATATATATAAAATCTTTAAAAGATCTACTCTTGAAAATGTAGCTTGAATATCTTCAACCCTGCTCTTCTGTTTTTTAGTGAGTCTTGTTGCATTGTGGAATATTGTTGCTAATTTAATGAGCTTTTCAAATGAATAATGTTAAATTAGGAACTCATCCGACTTTTCAAAAAAAAAAAAGATTACAGAAAAATTTTAGTTATATATAATAGACAAACAGTTTAACTGTTGAGTATAAAGCTTAGAGAGTTGTGAGAAATGGAATGATCAAGGCATCAGGGTGACAGTTACATGTATGCATTTCCAAAATTTTGACACCCAGTATTCTAGTGTATACATACAGCGACATGGAAAGCTTTCTATCCGTGACTTCATTCTTTGCTTCACCAGCATAATGTTAACCTCAGAATATGATTATGATTTGGCAAGTAGAAAACCAAAACTATTCACATTCAGCTCAAACTGAACATGATCTTAGATCTCCGGAAGACGTTTTTCTTTATTTGAAGTCTGTGCTTTTTTGTAGTTGTCAAAAACATGTCTGAAATAGCCGTGCATAACGTAAACAGAATATCCTACTTTTCACATCCACCTTCGTTCTAGAATATGTTATACCTTGAGATATTTTTACTTTTACTTTTTTTCCTATTTAACAGGAGCACTCAGAAATGTCACTTTTGGCAGGGGAAAGGGAGGAGGAGTTTTTGCTTAATGGGTGCAGAGTTTCTGTTTGAGGTGATAAAAGAGTTGGTATAATGGATGTTGGTGGTGGCAGCACAATATTGTGAATGTAATTAATGCTAGTGAATTGTACAATTAAAAGTGGTTACAAAAGGAAATTGTTGTATATTACTATAATAAAAAGTTTAAAAGAAAATGACGTTTTATTTGTTTAAAGTATCTGTACTCAGACATTAGATCAAAAAAGTTTTTTGAGTATAAAAAATAGGGAGTGGATGTAGCTCAGTGGTTGAGCACTTGCTTCCTATGTAGGAGGTCCTGGGTTCAATCCCAAGTACCTCCTAAAAACAAAACAAACAAAAAAAACCAACTCTCATCAGGGAGCAGATGTAGCTCAGTGGCTGAGTGCCTGCTTCTCATGTATGAGGTCCTGGGTTCAATTCCTGGTACCTCCTTAAAAAAAAAAAAAAAGATTAATTTTTATGTTTATACAATGCCTCATTTTATCTGTGTGTGTATATATATGTATATAATACAAAAATTTGATGAGGAAAATGCCACCTGAAATTCCATATTCCTGAAAAAAAAAATTAACCTTTTAGTGACCCCATGTCATAAATCTCTTTATACCTCTATATAAAATGATAAGATTTTACCTAAGTGGTATCAGTGTCATGTAGTACATATTTATCATATACACATTTAGCAAAATATTTTTTCTTTAAACATGTATTTAAAAATTGTTTTAATTGTCCCCTCTCTGTCAACTATTCCCCATACAGAGACACTGTCTCCCCATACCTAGTCTCATAAATAGGAAAGGGTTCAAGTGATTTTTTTCAAAAAGAGGGATTGGCTTTCTCCCAGCCTTAGGAAAAGGAAAGAACAAATCTGCATGTGCAGTCCTCCTAAGGTTTGGGGGCCAGGATGTCTAACACGTCCTCTCAGCAACCCTGGGTGGCTCAGTGTCACACTTCCCCTTTAGGAATCACACTCTCCAAGATACTCCACATTCTGATCCTTGCCTACGGGCTCTTTGCTGCTTGTTCCTACACTGTCCTACAAAAAGAGAAATTGCTGAAATGCGCCTTCCTGACCTGGATCAGGTTTCTTAACCTTGTGGAACAAGTTGCTACACGGTGCATTATGGGAACACAGGCTCAGGCACAGCAGATTCTCAGCAGATGACCACTTTATTACACAGCACAAGGGGCCCAAAAGACCAGGGAAAGAGGTTCTATTGTGACTGGCTCCCCAGGGAGGCCAACTGCTCAGATCAGGGTTGGTGGGTTGTGGCTCCACACTCCCGCTCCACATCAGCAATGAGGGACCCTGAACTGCTCGGTTGCTTGGTGTTTGTGTATCCCAGGGAGAGGGGGTCCTGCCACTGAGCAAAGAGCATATATCAAGCAACCTTTGTGCAGTTTGTACCCTGACAAGCAGCTGGGGCTGCTTGTTCCTGGTTATGGGTTCAAGGTATGGTGAGACCGTTCCATTTCTGGGTAGCTTGTTTTTTATGGTTGAGAGCCCCAGACTGAAACAGAAACATACTGAAACATCTGCACACAAAAGCTGGGGAAGCAAGGGCGGGAGATAGCCACTAAGCATGTCCATGATTCCACAGCACTTGGGTTTATGTGTGGGTCTCAGGTGGCTAAATTCCCTGAGTTTACTATTCACAAACCCTTGCTTGAAAGATTTAGTTCAGTAAGAAGAAAATTGAATCCAGAAGGAAAGAGGAGAATGCAAGAAGCAATGATTTATCATCGCATAACATGCAGAACTATGTGGGAAAGAGTGTAGACTACAATGTGAACTATAGTCCATGGCAAAATCCCAGGATGCGTTTATCAATTGCAATGAATGTGCCACACTAATGATGTTTTTGTGGGAGGGTGTGGGAGGTGTGGGGAGTGGGGCATATGGGAATCCCTATATTTTTTGTGTAACATTTATGTAATCTATCTTTTTAAAAAATTATTTAAAAAAAAACAGTGATGAACAAAAAATTTTAAACATGTTGGTAAATGTGAATTTAAGTGTTGACTAAGTAATTTAAATGATGACTGATTTGGGAGAGGGCTAGAAGTAAGATGAAATTAATGTACTAGATAACATTGGAAAGGTGTGTGGAATCAGGATAAAAGTGTTGTAAGTCCTGGGAAAGGATAGAGACAATCAACTTTGTTCTTAAGTGTGCGTTTTTAAAACTGAAAGATAAGTAGTAAAAGAAGTGGAGTATATTGCAAGTCACTAGAGAGTAAAAAGGAACTAAAGAGAACTATCAACCCAACAAAAAGTAGGAAAGGAAAATGAACAAAAAAAGCCACCATAAATAGAAAGCAAGAAAATAAGATGGCAGGAATATGTCAAAGTATATTACTAGTCACAATAAATGCAAATGGATTAAACTCACCTGTCCTGAGTGATAGTAATGTTGTTACAGTTTTTTTTCATAGTGTTAGAAGCACTTTAATTTCTTTATAATTTCATGTGCAAAAGGTAGATAATCAGATGCCCCACCTTTTGGACAAAGAAAGGAAGAAAGAAAATAAATTGGTGATATTATTGTTATTTCATAAACTAATATCTATTGCAAAAAAAAATTCTCTTCAAGTAATTCTTTCAAGTCTACAAATTAATTAGAGCTAGTAAAGTAAATGTGTTTAATCAGTATGAAAGTTATTCTTCTCTGTTGGACAGAGAAAGGACTAATTTAGTCTGATTATTTTTTAACAACGCCTTTCACGGCACAGCCAACAGTACAAAGTATCTTTTTTTTTTTTTTGATTTTTTTTT
>JAQZBX010028204.1:0-27919 GCA_029593785.1 Cabassous unicinctus | reverse complement strand
TAATATTTATTTGCTAATATTTTTCCCTCCCTCCCTCCCTCCCTTCTGTCTTTTTTTAAAAATTTGTAATCTGGAATAAATTCCAGTTCTTCCATACTTCTTTCTCCAATCCTAATATCAAAAACTCTTGTAGGGAAAAGGCCCACTTAAAACAGTTGGGGGGTGAAGTGGTATCCTTTGAGTAAACACTGGACAGGGTCAGTACCTCAGTGTACAGAAGCTGAGGAAGAGAACACTGACATGCTCAAATATTCTAATGCAAGTCTTTAAATCATTTCCTCTGAGCATTATTTTGCTCTTTGCATTTGTTGACACTTAATTTTGCTTACCTCTTTGCTCTTATTTGTGTTTGGGGCTGTATTTGGTGCACTCTTGTTTTTCTCTTAGTCTGAACCTATATGCTTTCTGTGTTTCTGGAAACCTTCACATTTTCCTCTTAAGTTTATATGTTATTTTTGTTTGCCAATTATGTTTTGTTGTTGCTGGTTTTGGTTTGTTTTCTTCTGAATCTTCCTGTTTTGACTTGGTTTTGTTCAGTTTCCTCTGTCATTTCTCATATCATAAGAGATTTGAGAAGAGCTGTACATGAAGACAGTGCAAAATAGAACTCTAAATTTGCAGGAGAAGGTCTAAAAGGAAGCATATTTCTAATTGCTGCTTAAAATGTGTCTATATTCTAAAATGAATCTGTTTTTTCCAGACCAAAAAAATAAAATAAAAAAGAAGTTATAAGAGAAATAAAGTATCTTGGGAGATATAAAGAAATCATGACCAAAAGGAAAAAAAAATACAAAAATGTTTTCATTCCTAATTAAGCAATTAAGAAAGATGAGGATTTAAAAACTAATTTTGTCATGTTGGTTAAAATCATTAGAACCACAGTTCTTTGCCTCAGATAAAATAACATTTATATCATTTAAGCATTTAGTTTCTTTCCTCCCCTTTCCAGGCAAAATTAGTAGCTCACTCTTCTAAGCTCTTGAAGGTTTCAGAGCTGTCACTTTTCTATTAATTATCACAAATTATTATGATGAGTTGCAAAGATACCCATATCCTTGACAATATTCTGAGTTTTTCAAGGGCAGGACCTGCATTTTCCTTTCTTTGAGCCTAGTGTGTATTAGGTGCTTAATAAATGTCTTTTGCCCTAATAAAGTCATTAATTTTTGTTCTTTATACTGTTTAACATTATGTCTTATCTTGTGTAACCAAATAGCTAACAATTTCTTTGAAGACAGGAAGCGTAACATGACTTCTTATCACTGTACAGCCTAGCATAGTGTTATACACATGGCAGGCACCTAATGAAGGAATGGTTTGCTTAAGGTCACACGTTGTGGGTAAAGCAGAGCATTAATGAATGTTATTGACTCACATTTCTATTTCTTTTACTGTTGCTTACATACAGATTTTCAGCCACCATCAACTGAGCATTTGCTAAGTGGTACAAGCTTTACCCACGGTCATGCTACTATCAAAAAGTTACTGGGCACAACCAGTCACATCTCACACTTCTCACCAAAATCAGTAACAATTCAAATGGATAATTCAAAGAAGGCTATTTCTCATTGAATATTAGGTTTTGATCATATGGGTCATGCTGTCAGCTCAGATATCAGTCGGGATGGGTTGGAAGTTCCTATGAACAACCTTAGTTCATTAGACATTAAACCAAACAGATCCCATGATGAAGCAAAGAATGTTGTCCACAGCACCATCCAAACAGAAGCAGGAGAGTATAATTTTCAAGTTCACACATCTTCCCAGGGTTACACACAGCTTAAGCATGGGTTTGCATCATCAGTTACTAGAGCAATTGCTATTTTGCCAGAAAAGCCCAGATCAACCAAAACATCAACATGTGTTGATTTGCCTTGCTTTTTTTGGTGTTTCATGTGTGCCATCTGTGGATGTAGATGCTGTTCCTTTGGGTATTATGGAAATGGCATCAACTGCAAAGGTAGTATGAAAACTCCTCAGAAGATAAAAAGAAACTATCTAGTTCAAGTTTAAGTCATGAAGATATGCTTTTCTATTTACTCCTTTCTATTTATTTCATTTAGATTCTTTATTTCCATATATCTCTTCATTTTTGTGATTCTCTTTACATTTTGAAGAAAAAATAAAAGCAAGTTTTTCTGAGTTTTTAAAATAATGTTAATGTATATAGAATTATAGCTATATTATATATGATAAATGTAACATTTATTGAGTATATGCCATATGTCAGGATCTATGGAAACATTCTGTATCAATATATCATACAATCCATAAGAACCCCACCTAGTGGGAGTTATTGCAGAACCTCAGAAGGTCAGCTGACTTTCCTGACATTAAGCAGCAAAGCAGATAAAAGAAGGATGTGGATATAGGTCTGATTAGCACTGTGGTCTAGGTTCTTTACAGCTCACAGTGGACATTTAGCACTTCAAATTGCTGGTTCTGACTTTACCTTTTTCATAAAATAGGTTTCTCTATAATTCCTCTTGTTCTTTCGAGAAGAAAAGAAGTGAGTCACTTTAATTTTGAAAGGAGTGTTTACATCTTTTCACAATTACCATCACTGTTTTATTTTATACAAAGCAAAATTTTAGCATCAACTCTGTAAGAATCTATTTTTTTTTGTTACTGTTTTTTGTTTGTTGTTTTGTATTTTGGTTTGCTTGAGACCAACTTTAAGTAGTAGAGCTGTTGGAAAATTCCCTGTGCTCTCTGTATTAGAGGTACATCATTTTTTTCTCTTTTTCTGTAGGAATAATAACAAAATTCCTCAATACCTAAATGTTTATAATATAAAACTACTTATTACAAGGAACAAAACAAAACAATCTCATGCATTTCAGTCACTTCACTAAGTGTTAAATACTAAATAGTTAAAAGCTATCAAGTAGGTAGAAGTTTAAGGAATACAAAACTCTAAGCTTACAATATAGCCCTGGCTTCTTGCTCTTTGAAATGCTAATTATCCCTGTCATTCACATAATTAGCTAATTAGTATATGCTTTAGTTGTCTGACTGCTAAAACAAATACCAAACAATGGATTAGTTTAACAACAGGAATTTTTTGGTCCATGTTTTTTTGTTGTTGTTGTTCCTTTTTTTTTGTTTTGTTTTGTTTTTTGAGGTACCACTGGGGGCTGGGGATTGAAGCCTGAAGCCAGGGCTTGACCACTGAGCCACATCGGCTTCCCTGAGTTGGTTTTTTCATTTGTTTAACTTGTTCATTTTGTTTTTTCAGGAGGCACTGGGAACTGAATCCAGGGGTCTCCCATGTGGGAGGTGGGAGCTCAACCACTTGAGCCACATCCACTCCCCTGGTCCATGATTTTTGAAGCTAGAAGGTTTTCTTCCTCCCGGGTCCTGGGCAGGTTAGTAACTTCTGGCTAGCCAGCAACCCTTGGGGTTCCTTGGCTTTTCTTTCCCATGGAGATGTCCTCTCCTTTCTCCCCCAGGTTCTGTAGATTTCCAGCTTCTACTCTTCCAAGTAGATTTGTCTTCATAGTCTCCAGTAATAGGATTAAAACCCATCCTATTTCAGTTGGGCCACACCTTAACTAAAGATAACATCTTCAAAAGGTCCTATTTAGAAGCAGTTCACACCCACAGTACTGGTTTAAGATTAAAAACACAGTTTTTTTTCCCCAGGGCTACTTAATTCAACCTTCCACAGTTATCTGAAATGTATTCATTTCCCTCTGAAAAAGACTGCAATCTCATTTATGGTTAGCAGCCATCCTCAGCATCAGGTTCTGCAATAGGAGTAGAAGTTCCACACATGGAACTTCTTTCCTACACCATTAGCCTTTTCCTAAACATTCTAGAAGTAAAATAAATGTAAGGGAAAAAAGGATTATAAGGGTACACATATAGTTATTGTTTGAGTATCAAAGTTTTGAAATTTCAGATAATTTTATCATAAATAAGTCTTATATGTAGACTATATCAACAATTTAGCCTCTTTATCCTTGATTTTTGCAGCCATTTGTAGACATCCATGTGGAATAAGGGGAGCATGTGTTGCCCCAAACACCTGCAGGTGAAAACCTGGTTACACTAGTTCACCGCCAGACTGCTAAGTACAGTACTCATTAGTTTGCCTAGTGAATTTTAATTGATAATTAATATGTCTAAACCATGAGCTTTATTTTATACAGCTGTATGCCATCCTGATTGCAAAAACCATGGAAAATATATTAAACCTAACATTTGTGAATGTCCTCCAGGACTTGGTGGAGCAACCTGTGATGAAGGTGAAAATTCAAATTAAAAACCAAGTAATAGACCCAAATAAGAGAATTTTTCCTTTAAAATATTTTTAAAATACAATTCAGTTTTATTGCACATATACTAATATATATTTATTAATGCTGGAAAAAGACTATGAGGTTTTTAAAATATTTATTAAAAATGATTTGTAGATTTTAAAAATCTCAAAGTTTCCAAAATCAGAGATCCAAACAGCAGAAATTTTGTGTTTACTAAAATTATCTTTTGCAATAATTTATTGAGATTTAGTTATAAGGTGCCAATCTATTTCTACAAATATTTTAGCTTCAAGCAAAGGGCACCTAATTATTGAATGACTTCTCAAATATATGATTCCAAGGAAGTATTAAATGCCAAATAGAAAATAATAGGCAGTTGGAAGAAACCTCAAAAGTGATTTTTTAAAGATGTATATCTGTACCTATATAATTCCATTGCTTTGGTTTTGAAATCTTAAATGGAGAATTTATGAAATGATGTACCTAAAATGGTTATTTTAATGAAACAAATTTGTTTTTTTTTTAAATAGCAATTTAAAATAATATAGTTTGTTAGATGGTTTATGTAGTTGTTGAAAAATTGTTACTTACCTTACATGATTTCATGACAAGGCAAGGTACATATTAGCAAATTGAAATAAGTTTAGGGTGAACTACTTGGAAACATTCAATGTGAATCACATATAAAAATAACCATGGAAATATAGAAAATTTTTCCACTTGTAATGATACATAAGTCCAAGTCTCACTTTTCAGAAGAAACTTGTAATGATACATAAGTCGAAGTCTCACTTTTCATGTATTTCCATCAAGTTAAATAAAAATTTTATGAAACAAAATATGCTGATGATTTGTGAGTGTTTTCCAAGTTTTAACCCATTTAGCCAGTCCCATAGAGCTAAACTTCACAGTAAAAGAGAATTGAGCTCATTGTTAATTGTGCTTACAACAAGATTTCTATTTTGGCTGTGTTTCATAAATAAAAACTGACTTTTTCATTAAGAGCTGGCTTAATAACATAATCTGTCTGCAGAACATTGTAACCCTCCTTGTCAACATGGTGGCACATGTTTGACTGGAAATCTCTGCACTTGTCCTTATGGTTTTCTAGGACCAAGGTGTTAAAAAAGTAAGCAAAGCTCTCTTGCAATCTACCCTATTGAAATTGCTCCTTTGAATCACTGATGGCTTTTAACACTAACTGAGATGACAGAAACCCTAAGTAAAGAACACATTATTCATGATTAAATACCACTGTTACCTGCCCATCCTGTATATCACTGGTTGCAACCAGAAGTGACCACTACTTAGATAAAGAAGTTTGTTCTTAGAAGCAAATCTGCTCTTGACCCTATCCATGACCTTTGCTTTGAGAAAACAGGAGTTCCCATTTGATAATTTGTATATAAATTTATCTCCTCTAATTTATGTCTATGATTGCTTTCAACAGTAACTAATAATTTTCTCAAAGTGCCACCTCTTGTTTATTGCTCAGTGGTTTTCTCCTTTCCCTATCCCTATTAGTAAAAAATAACATGAGAGTTGAACAGCATCCAAAGCCAAAGAATATATTACGTTTTTTCTTTCTCTCTGATATTATTCATTTTCAGATGTGCTTGGTATTTATAAGCTAGTTAGGTAATTGCCAACAATATAACTATTTCACGCCTAATTTACTGTTCTTTTATGTTTATTTTATTATCTTAGTGGTTTGTAACAGACACTGTGAAAATGGAGGTGAATGTCTTACACCAGATGTTTGTCAGTGCAAGCCTGGCTGGTAGGGGCCCACTTGTAGTGCTGGTAAAATTAGAACTGTTTTCAGTGACATGCCAGTTAAAAGAAACTTAAAATGTGCCAATGTCCTAAAGACTTGCACCAAAGAAACATAAAACTGATCTGACAAAACTGGCATAAAGTGCTGTTTCAAATGGATTTTTTAATGCCCTTTCATTCTTGTTCTTTTTCTTCTTAGATAGATTATATAGTGCCTTACAACTTTACTGTAATCCTATTCAACCAATTTTTTTGCCTTTAAATTTCCCTCATTCCACCTGTCTTATGATGGAGAGAAACATGTTTGTTGCATCTTCTATGACTTAGTTTGTGCTTATAGCATGGACATTATACTTCATTAACATCTAAGCAGTTACGAATTAAGCAGACACCCATCATGTTACTGCATAATATAACTCCATTTATTCATCAAAGTAACAGACATGCTTCCTTGGTAGCAGCGTTTGTGATTATCTATGTTCAATCTAATGCCCATTTTAATCTAATGAGTTTTTTAATATCAATTGAATTCAACATTTATGGCTTACCAACTATGTGTGAAGTACATGTAAAAGGAAGCAAAGATTAACTTGATTTTTGCCCTGATTTATAATAGTGTTTCATTAGCAAAGAAGACTCAGGTTATTTATTTTTTTTAAAGATACAAAGTGGGATAGGATAAATAATGCACAGTAACTTGGAATCAGAGAAAAAAGAAATTAAGTCTAGCAAGTGGAGTTCAAAAGAAAATAGTATGAGGTAGGCTTTAAAGAATGGGTAAAATATGGGCTGACAAATGGAATTGGAGGTGCCTTTCTTATTGGAGCAAAGGTAAAGAAGCAAAAATAGAATTTTGTTAAGTGTCCTAGGACTAGAGGGCAATGTTACTGTTTGAGTTGCAGAGTATAATTAAAGAGCTATGCATGGACATGTGTATTTGAACTGTTAGTGCTGTTGAATTGTCTTCTTTTGACGTCCAATCATTTCTTCAGTTGACTGAGGGCATTCTGAATTCTAATCATAGCCTACAAGTCCCTGGCCTGGCATTATTTGTAAACCTATTGAAGATATTTCCAAAGCTATTATCCAGTAATGTCATTCCTCCTCTTTTGTGTTTCGTAAAGTGTAATCAATGATAGGTTATCATTTTTACTTGGAGTAAAAGTGAAACATTTCATTGTACACTGTTTTTGTATTTCTGTGTAGCTTTCATTTTTTAGATAATAAAACTTTTATGGTCTTTTTCCCTCCTGCTGTTCATTAGCTCTGTGTGACCCTGTTTGCCTCAATGGTGGTTACTGTTACAAGCCAAACACTTGCCTCTGTCCAAATGGATTCTTTGGTGTTCAGTGTCAGAATGATAATTATTCTTTCTTTATAATAAAAAGGCAAAGGGAAAATTAGACATAAATATAGCTCTGAGTAAACACAATGCTAATAGTTTCAAATGGGAAGATGTGTTTTTTCCTCTCTTCAGATGTTATAAGTTTTGGCACCAAATGACAGTTCCTAGAGCTATATCAGAGTTATTATATAAAACAGTTATATTTATCTGATGTGTATTTGACTTGCAACTTTGGCACTTGTCCATACAGTTTTGTAGGATGAAGGTGTGAAACAAATAAACAAAATTCTCTCGCAGTGTATTATAATTAAGTGGTTGATTTATGGTCCATCCAATGCCTACTATTATCCCATGATCTCTCTTGACTGTAGTTTAATTAAACATTCATGAAAAGTCCACTGTGTGCAGCACTATGCATGGTGATGTGGGACATAAAGAGCCACCAGCTTTCCCATCATGGCCTGCTATTTGTGACACCTTCTATGATATAATTAGTGCTAAAGGTTTTATCAGAATAATGGGAATGCTCTGAGGCTGACAGTGTAAGCATGCATTAATTAATATCAATATTCCAAGTATAGCAGGGAGCTGTGTAAAATGACAGCTTCCCACCAAACTGAGAGGGCTATGTCAGACCAAAGAAAGACTCAGCTAAGTCCAGCTTGGCAAGCAAAGAGTGTTTAATAGGGGGCTTATGTGGGGCCTCACCCTCGGTGGTCCAGATGGGAGATCCTCTCTTGGAGAGACCAAGCCTGGCTGTGGCCTAAGTCCTCATCTGTGGCTGCGGGTGGAGAGTGTGGCACTTCTGAGGCTGGAGCCACACTTGCCACAAAGCAAGAGGGGTCTTTTATACTATATGTCTACATGCGTATGGGGAAGGCATGTGACAGGGGAGCATGATTAAAAAGTGCAATGCTCAAGACTGATAATCAAGGACCAGACATTCACAATATTTCCCAGTAGGGCAGAAGTTTCACAGTAACTACACAAAACGAGCATTTACAATGTTTGTCAGTAAGGCTGCTACATCTTTCTATTGAATAAATTATTCTTAGAGCTTCCTGGGAGAGAAGTCCAGGCCTACAAGTTTCACTTATCAGTCACAAGCTCACAAACAGTTCTTTCTCAAGGATGGCTGTATAATTATTAAGAAATGAAATGCTGACTAAAAGGGGAACAAACTGGACAGGTTGTGGGAAAAATACAAAGCCAAATATGATACAGTCAATAAATGGAATTTAAAAAGTATTCTCTGCATCTTCATATTTAGTGAATTTCTACAAAATGTAGAATAGATTTTACTACAGACCACATCATAATCCCATTCATAAAATCCAAACTTTCCTTGCCATGTTATACTGTGATTTGTAGTTACCCACCCCACCCTTTTTTTTTAAATTTGGAGATTGAGGATGAAATTGGCAGAAAACAAACCATCTCTCTAATACTAGATATATGAGCATAAGAAATGAGTTCCTCTAATTCAGATTTCCTTAAGGAATTAGTTTGAGAAATAAAATAAGTAAAGGCTAAATTAAAGCAAAACTTGAAAACTAGAAGAACTAAACCCATTCTGAAGAATTATATGTGGTGCTGAGCAGAAAATGTAAGGAAGGAAATGAAAAGCCTACATTTCACATGCTACTTGAATAGATGGAAGCTATAGTAAGAAAAATTCTCTTTCTCCAAAATGTATATGCCAGCCTACAGCCTGGATAAAAGAGGAAATCTCTAAATTACTCATTTGAATTAAAAATTATCTGTTGAACACATGCCATGTACTTAGAGACTGAGAAACACACTGCTCTAGTAGGGAAAGAACTGGTTTTGGAGTTAGCTAGTCTCTACAAATTCCTAACTGATATGGACTTTGGAAATTTACTTAAACTTTCTAGGCCTCAGCCTCTGCCACTTTCATGTGTGACCTCGACAATGCTGTGAGGTTTTAGATATACAGTGGGCCACCTGCACATGAAGTAGGCAATCAGTTCATGCTTAGTCACCATTAAATATTATTATTATTGTCATTAAGACATGCTATGGCTGATGCAGAAGAAATAAAAGCATGATCTTTACCCTAATCAGATCATATCTCTTTATGAAGCCAAATGGTAGGAAGGGAAGTTGGCACATCCACCAAGAGCTATTGAATAAAATCAGGCCAAATATGATAACAAATAAAAGTGAAGAGCATATACTGTGTGAGCTATTGGATTTCGAAAAAGGAAGAGAGGAATTGAGCTAGAAAAATCAGGAAAGGACTAAACTATTAATATGCAAGGGTTAAAATGTATAACTGGAGAGATGTTTGATGCCATGAGTCCATTCCAGAAGGAAGGTGAGCCCAGATGATTTGACTCACTTTAGGGTGTAATGGAAGATTCATCTGAGGCCTATAAAATCTCCAAAACAAATGTAAGAGTGTGGGTTTAATCATAAACTTCCTTTTCCTAAAATGGAATTAGGGGTGAGCATGGCCAAGCTTACATTTTATGCCGTTTTCTCATATAATATTTTACATATATATATATATTTATTTATTTACTTATAAATGTGGTATAGCAAGTTTACCCATCATAGTTTATAGTTTTTGTTTTTTTGTTTTAAATTTCTAATTGAGTTTGTATATATGTTACTAGAATAAAAAAAAAATTTAAACCATAGGACTGTACAACATACAGTGAACCATAATGTAAACCACAGAGTATAGTTAATAGTACAATTATAATGTTTTTTCATCAGTTGTTACAAATGTACCACATTAATGCTAAGTGTTAATAATAGGGGGATATATGGGAACTCTATTTTCTGCATAATTTTTCTGTAAACCAACAACTTCTCTAATTAAAAATAATGAAAGAAGGGAAACAGATATGTCTCAAGCGAGTGGGCTCCCTTCCTGTAGGAAGTCCAGGGTTCGATTCCTGGGGCCTCCTGGTGAAAGGCAAGCTGGCCTGCGCAGGAAGCTGGCCCAAGCAGAGAGCTGGCCCATGTGGAGTGGTGGCCAGCACGGAGAGCTGGCGCAGCAAGATGACACAACAAAAAGAGACACAGAGGAGAGACAATAAGAAACGCAGCAGACCAGAGAGCTGAGGTGGCGCAAGAGATTGAGCGCCTCTCTCCCACTCCGGAAGGTCCCAGGATCAGTTCCCACTGCTGCCTAAAGAGAAGACAAGCAGACACACACACAGCGAATGGACACAGAGAGCAGACAGCAAGTGCAAAAACAATGGGGGTGGGGGAATAAATCTTAAAAAAAAAAAAAAAAAAATTACAAAGACATTAGCCCACCCCCAGAGATTCTGATTTCATTGTACTGGGGTGCATCTGGGGCATAGAAAGCTTTAGCAATTCCCCAGCTAATTCTAATGTACAGTCCAAATTAAGAACCTTGCCCTAAATGATGTGAAAGACCTTCTTCTGTAAGGCTGTATCACTTTATTCATCACCACAACTTCTTACCTCATACATTTAGTTGTCTGTAACATATTTTATTAGACTTTGCATCCTCAGTGCCTGCTTCATTGAATAGAGAGGTGTTCAGCACACAGGTTTTGAGTGAATGAAGGAATAAAATTACTTCATGTTTACAAAAAATTTTTTTCTAATCATAGGCATTTCCTATGATGTAACTACAATAGAAAGAATTAATCTTCCTTAATAAATACAAGTAATCTTGAGTTGTATAAATGTTAAGGAACAGAATTTGCAAGAACAAATTTCTCCGTTAATAAAAAGTATCAAAATAATGCCACATGAGAGAAAGTGGTTTCAGACATGAACCATAAAATGCTTAGCCTAAAGTAATGGAAATCATCCATTCACTAGAAGGCATTCAATTATATTGTTTTTATACTTAATATATTTAAATACTACATTATTTCATTTAATATACTCCTTTGAAAGCAATGAAATTTTTTAAGTATTTGGAAATAAAAAAGCAGCTATTTAAGATGTTTCTCATGCAAACTGGGAGTCAGTCTACACCAGCCTGGTTATCAAAGTCAGTTAAATGACATACATTTTTAAAATACAAACTAATTCTTAGACTCAAATTAGTACCATCAATTTCATAAAGTTATTAATCCATATAATTAAAATTTGGTGAAAAACTAAATTTTTAAAATTACAGGCAGGTTTACCTGTTTAATATTCAAAAATAATTATTTAATTTTCATATCTGGAAGAAACATGAAACAATAGTAATTTTTTCATAAAAGATGATACATATCAACCTCTGAATTCCATGAAACAGAATCATATACATAGAACTTACTAAAAAAAAGTATTCAAGATTACCCAATAAATTATTCCTGACAAAACCAAGAATTTATTGTTGAGAAGATTTTTACTAGGCATTTACAGGAATAAGTTACATATAAAGCTCTGCCTTTATTACTTCACTAGGTATTCAAAAGTTTATTTAAAATTATTTTCTAATCATCATGTGATGTGACAGATTGTTGAGATTTTTTCTAATATCCATAAGAACATGTACATTCTTATTTTGAGCTAGTTTTTTACTTTTTTCTCTTGGTTTTGTCTAGAACATTGCACTCTTTATTCAAAGTACAGCAGTCTAGAAGTTAAGGCTCATAGTATTTGTACTATATTACCAAAGACTCCATTTGTTATGAACATTTCACCAATAAAATTTCAACTTGTGCTTATCCACTAGCAGTTTATAGCTACAAGCATTGTGTTTTGTGATTTAGAAAGGACAGCTTTAATGACTTGCAGTTGTGATCTTTTATGTTAATAGCACATCCTTCTGCCTTATGGCCCTATAGATAACAAGTACATGATGCAATATATAATATAAAATCATTGAATATGTAGTATTCACAGATTGCTTGCATGTGTTCTTTTAGCCACCTGTCACCCTCCCTCTAAGAATGGTGGCCACTGCATGAGAAATAATGTGTCCCTGTCATAAAGGATACACTGGTAGAAGATGCCAAAAAAGTAAGATACCACTAAATGTACTTGGCAAATACAGGTAAAGCAAACATAAAACTATTGCTATTTATGGGCTGATATTTCATATTTTTACCTTAAGGCATCTGTGGCCCCATGTGCATAAATGGAGGAAAATGTGTGGGACCAAACATTTGCTCTTGTCCTTCTGGTAAGAGAAGGAAACAATGCATCAAATGTAAGGGGTTTAAAATACTAAACCCCTCATCTTTCATGGGAACATAAAGCAGAATTTGAAACAGAATTTTTTCTTGTTTTTGTTTGGTATTTTCTCCTGCTTTGGTAGGTATCTTTTTGAAATAGAGAGTAAAGTGCAAAGTCCTCTAAACTCATTCTTTTCAGGTTAGCAGAGGAGGAGGGTATATTTTCCAGACTGTCTACCACACTTCCCATGATAAATGATAACTCTTTAAGTCCTTGTCTCCTAATTTTAAGTAGCAGTTAGAAGAGGTATTTACAAATGACTAGTTCCTTGGGCTGTACCTCAGACCAAGAAATTCAGAACCTCCTAGGTGGGGTGCCTCTGCTTTCAAGTCTGGTTAGTTTTTGAGATGATGTCTGTAATATTGGCAGCTGTCCTCATTCAAGTGTTTCATTTTCCCTCTCTATGAGATTATTATTTAAAATTAGCAGCTATTTCAGTGTATTTGTTGAATTAAAACACAAGCAACATAAATGTCCAGCAATTGGTGGAAAGTTAAATCATGATGTATTCAAATAATGGAACATTATTTGAATTAAATTAAAATCACATTTCCAAGAATATGTAGGGACATTGGAAAATGTTATTATAACACGTTAAGGGAAAAAACGATCTTTTACATATTTGACTCTTAACTAGTGCCTTACTTTTCTTTCTTTTATAAAAATGTTTGCGGTGGTTTTTTTTTATGTAAGATTAGATGTGATTTAATTTTTTATTTGTTTATATTTCTATTTGCAGCTATCTGATTTCAGAAATGTAAAAATGGTGGTGAATGTATTGCCCCAAGCACATGCCATTGTCCTCCTACTTGGGAAGGAGTGCAGTTTTCTACTACACATTATGAACCTAAATCTTTTATAATAATTAAACAAAGTATACCTTTAGGAGAAACTCATTGGGGAAAAATTCCAGCATACTGATGATTTTTAAAAAATGGTTTTAGAAATAAAGGCAAATCTTGGTCAATTTTATATCCATTTAAAATAAGAAAGTATAGTATAAGATATTAGTGTTTTTGGGGTGACATAGGTAGTTTCAAAATATGGCCTGTGGATCATCAATAAAGTTCCCTCAGGTGGGCCAAAAAAGGTTTTAATAAGAGAAGTTTTAAAGCTTTTTTTCATATTATAGCATAAATATATACCCACTGTGGAAATGTTATAAAATACATAAATGTATAAAAATAAAAAATTAATCATGCCAAATTCCATCTCCCGAAGCTAAGTTGTGTTATGATTTTAGTATTTTAATATATTTCCATTCAGTTTTAATCACACATTTTTATATAGGAAGTATCTCTGAATATAGTGGAAAATAAAATTTTGTGAGATTTTTCATTATGAAAATTTGAAGTAATATAAAAATATTAACAAAGATTAACTTTAAGGGCAAAATTCAAAATCCTCCAAAAATTTTTCAAATGTTCAATAATCACATAAATTCAAAACAGGTGGTCCAAGTATATTATAAACTGAAATCACACAATTGAAATATGAACATTCTTTTTCACTAGAATATCTTTTTCAATATCTTGTGAACCCATCTGTTGTCTCTGTGCATCAGAAATCCTGAAAATTTTATGACCTTAGACTTTATTAGTCTTTGCTATTATAATTTACATACTTTATCCTAGAAAGACATTATCAGAGCATTTATTAAGTGCTAGTACTTACATAAGAAACATGTGCTCAAAAATAGAAATTTTGACTGGCAGTTCTATGGTAAATTGCTAGGAAGAAGAGTTAGCAAACACAATTTGGGCTGCTCATTCTGGAGAGAGGACTTAAGGGACCATGAGATAAAATTTTGAGATGCTAAAAGCAGATTAATGAGAAAATATGCTCCAATGGCTGTAGATTGTGGTTTTCTGAGAAATACAATCACAATTTGTTTATCCTGCAGCTCCTTTCTGTGCATTACAAAAAAACCCTCTTCCACAAATGTTTTACTTCCAACTCCAGAAACCATCCCACTATAGAGACAATGTTATTTGAACAAGATGCTTTACTGCCATCTGCTGGAAAATTGTTGTAATAAGTATTCAAAGCTATGATGTCAACCATGTGACTGATGTGGTGGAACCCTTGTGCATTCTCTCTCAAAAAATCTTGCATATTTGTTAAAAATAAATTATAAATGCTGTTTTCTGTTATTAATTTTAATCTTCTCTCTAAAAAATAGAATACTCTAAAATGTAGCTAATGTAATTCTTTTGTTTGCTTTAATAACATCTTTATAGAATAAGTGTTGCTTTGAAGTTAGAGTACTTTTTTTGTGTGTGTATGTGTGAGTGCACACACACGTGTGTGTTCTGGTTGCGGGATGAAGAGAGTGCAGTTGGTCTTTTAAAGATTCTTACGACCCATTTTAGTGGACCAGTCTCCAAGTGACTGCAGACCATTGTAGTAGAAAATGTCACTAGCATTCTCTGCCATAATATGAAATTTATGTATTTCAGCAATTTGCAATCAAAAGTGTCTTTATGGAGGCAGATGTGTGTTTCCCAATGTGTGTTCTTGCAACACTGGATATTCTGGAACCATATGTGGAAAGAAAATATAGGTATGTTAAATTTTAAAGAGAAAGTAATTACATATTGACATCTGTATGTCTATCCAGATATTCTACTTAGTTATCAATAACTAAGTAGAATAACATTAGCTATCTGTTAATGTTTGATTTTATTTCCAAAATAAAAATACTCATTTGTTTCCTATTTGCCTCTAAAACTATAAAAGTACTATCATTTCAGTGTTTTTATAAAGTTGTCTTATTATACAAAATTCTGATATGCACTTGATGAATTTAATGTGTAGCTACAACTGTCAAATGTAATGAGTTTTACATGGCAGTGAAGCAAAACCAGAGCAAATATTCCACAATATGGATTTAAGACACCACTGCTTATTCTTTGGTCAAAAAGAATCCCTTTCACTCCTCTCAAAAAAAAACAAAATAAAACAAATACATTTTAAATGAATGAATCACTATTTCACTGACTTGGGGATGGTCTTACACATTTTTCAGTGAGTCAGATGCCACTAAAGCCTTGCTTCATTTCATTCTATTCCCTGATGGTAATTCTTTTTCTTCATTTTCTCCCTTTAAACTCCATTGCAGGGAAGGCAAGGAAAAACACTTCATATAATTAGAATTAGGATATATTTGTTTTTCAGAAATCAAGAAAGCATAGTAAGAATAAAATCTTTCTTGGAGTATGCTGAAGTATAACTTGAAAAAGGATAAGAAATTTTCTTTTTGAAGCTTGATACTGCATCAGTGTGGTCTAGAAGTAAAGTGGATGTACGTAAGTTTTCCTCTTGGCACTGGTATTCATCCTGAAAGAACATATGGCCTCCATTTAAAAAATAATGAGCACATAGTAGAGCTATGGTTAAAAACAAAAAAACTCAAAAAAAAAGTTAAGTACTTATTTGATTAGCTATTGTTGAGAAAAGTGAAAAAAATAAAAAGCTCGAGTTCCCTGGTTTTGAGGGCAGCCTAAATATATACTTGATTTGATATTTTTAGGGCACAGAAAACACTATCACCACAAAAAGTTTTAAGTCCACCTTGATAGTATTAATTTAGGTTACTTTTCTATATTTCTATTTTATGTATTTATTTGCCACCTGAATCCTTTCTTATATAATCAATGGCATATCATCTTCATCCCCATTAATATTGCTCTGGAACTGCATCTATGTGTGAACCATATTGAAGAAGTAAGGAGCAGAATGCCATGGGGAAGAAAAAAGGAAAAAAAAAAAATTAAAAAGACTAACTCACAACTCTAGGATGGCATTTCCTGCTTTACTGTAACCTCCCTTCCCAAATTTTTCCCTTTAATTCTCACTTTATTCGGTTGCTCACAGGTGCCATTGTTTTTATTTGTTTGGTTGTTTGTTTATATTTATTTGGTTTCTAAATACAGGGCAAAAAAAGAATTTTAGTAAGAAAAAAACACATACAATTTATGATTTTCACAGAATCTTCCCTAACACCTCCCCTGGCGCCTTCCCTCTCCTTCTCCATAGGAGAGTCCAGGCTTGCTAAATCGCATCCTGGCACACTACAATAATGGGTGAGAGACAGAAATGAATGAGACTGATGAGATCCCTGGAATTTCAATGAAATGACAGAGAACTACTGGCTAGAGAAAAAAGATACAGGGAAGTGGGAAATGGGCATGGTAGAAAAGAGCACAAAGAGGGCGTGTTGATGAAAGTTTTAAGAGGCATCCCAACCCAGGTTTGAGAGGCACCCAACCCCTGCTGGGTGCACCGACTGCTGACCCTGCCACTTGTTCCCTCTGTGACCTCAGGCAACTGATTTAACCCCTGTGAGCCTCAGTTTCCTTATCTATAATATGGGGCTAATAATAACACCTAATCATAGGGTTTAGGGTTATTGTAAGGATTAAATATGTTAATTTACATAAAGTACCTAAAACAGTGCCTGTCATTAGTAAGCACTATGTAGGAGTTTGTTATTTATTATATTGAATAGGGGAATAGAGATGGCAAAGGAGAAGGATGGGGAAAGACACTTGCCGGAAATGTTGTAAGACATTATAAATATAAATCCTCCTTTTCTGAAGGATAATAGGAAATAAATTTTATTTACTTTATTGGGCTTGGATGTTTCTTGAAGGTAACTTTTACCAAACTGTGGTCATGTTGTATCCCAGCTCCATTCAGTTACAACTGTTTTGTTCTTTAAATATGATCTTGATTAGACCCCAATTTTATGAAAGCAGTGCTTAGTCTCTACTGGCAAACAAACCAAAAGAGCTTTATATATCATGGCAGAGGAAAGGAGGCAGCAATCAATGATTAAGGGTTAAAATGATCTTCTGCTTTCATTAAAACTTGATTTCCGTCTTCGTTCTACAGATATACACTGTTAAGTAATATCAAATACATGAAGTACAAGCATATGTCATAAGAATGTAAACTTTTTATTCAGAAAGGAAAAAAATTCACGTAATCTAAATTTGGCTTTGAAATATGATTTGATATTTATATATTAAGGTGATTTCTCATATATTCTAGCCATTTACAATGTTTAATAAACCAACGATTTTCCATTCCTTACTGTGACTTTGTCTGTATCATCAGAGTTCAGCCAACATAACAGAAGCCACTTGACATATGCTAAGTATAAATTCTTTAACACAGAATTAGGGACTTACAGTACTGTTGAAGAGCTGGAGGTGGGGATAAGGAGGAAGAGGTCAAGGAATTGGCTGCTGAAAGAGAAGAGAGGTTGATACCAAAGATCAACCTGATCTTAGTGCCTGAAGCACTAAGCCGTTGCTTCACAGGTTTCCTGAAGTTGCTGCAACCCTTGAAAATCTTCAAAAACCACCAACTGTCTCGGGTCATTCTCCAAAATTTGCTAGAGAGCCACTGTGAATCTTTCATCTGCCCAAGCCTGAGAAAATATAGCCCTTGGTTTTGCCAATGGGACCACAGTGAGCTAACACAAGACATGCTAAAAGTTCTGCCTCTAATTACTTTCAACTACATTTGAGAGATCAAAGCCATCATTTTCAGTGATAAAAACACAGTATTTAAATTTGTCTGTTGGTTTTTCCCCTCCAGTCTTTCTCCTGCTCTGGCCTATACTACTCCTGGGTAAGGGATTAATAAAAGTTTTTATTATAACAGACTTGGTCATTGTGTTTAGGTATGAAGATAAATTTAAATTGCCTGTTCTATCTTTCCATTCTTGATACATTTTGGGGAAAGAGTCAAGAGAGAGATCATCACAAAAGCCAAATCCTTCTACAAATATCAAAAGAGAAATGAATGTTTAGTAAAGCAAAATCAGATGAAATGTATTATGGGGGAGTAGGTAATGTCAACTGGGAATATACATATAATTGAAAGATTTGTCTCAGCAATACAAATAATTATAATTTAATGAGAGCTATAAAATCTTCCCTACAAGGTCATATTTTACATCAAACTTTTCATGTGGCTTTCAAAAACATTTCCTTTAATTTCAACATCTCCATCTTAAATCATATGAATATACAAAACTCATTTTCTTCTTTTAAAATAGAAAGTTTGGGCATTCTTAACCCATATCTAAACTGTAAAATAAAGTAAATTGTTAAACTAAAATTATTGCTAGTTTTGTTAGTGATCTTTTAAGTAATAACTTCCAATGTCAGAATTAAAGAGATTTTAATTTATCATTTCATATTTGCTTAACGGTAGTATTTAAGAAACTATAAAATGTTTCACTATGTTTTACTTTGCATTACTGAAAATTCAGAAATATAAATGAAAACTAAACATTTTAGATACTTGGTGTATATTTACATTTTTAAGCTCTATGAAAATATAAGTACTAGAAAGAAAAAAGTACTCTAATAAAAATGAATACATTTTAAAATTTTTAATGGGAACTTTGGTGGTTTAAAGTTGTATTATGTACCCCAGAAAAACATGTTCTTAAATCTAGTCCATTCCTATAGGTATGAAGTCCTTTATAAGCAGAATGAAATTCAGACAGAAAGAGACAGAGGAAGAGAGACAGAAGAGAGCGAGTAAGTGCCACAGGAAGCAAGAAGCTGAAATTCAGTGGCACCCAGAAGAAAGGGGGAGATCAGAAGACACAGGCATGTCCCTTGCCATGTGACAAACTAAGGACCAAGATATAATTTTTACATCAATTTCTTTGCCAACTTTGATCAGTATACAATAGAGCAATTTTTTCAGTTTTCTTACTAAATTGATTTTCAGTATATACTTTTTATGGTTAAAGAGTTATCATTGCTCAAGAATTCATGTATTCTGAAATGCCTAAACTAATACATTAAACTTTTCATAAACTTTTCCTAGCTCCACACCAAGAATACTAATATACAATTAAAATGTTAATCAGCATACTATCCATTTATAATAGATTTAATGGACCTGTATATGCTAATAATGCAGAAATGCCATGATTTATATAAAACTACTCATTTTGGAAGTTAATGATTCATACAAATGAAAGTAATTTATCAGAAATATATTGTGAGTTGATGAAATCAAGAAAATTGATAAACTTATAGGGAAGAAATTTAATTTTTTTGCTTATTTCTTGGTGATATTTTCACATAAATTAAATTAACAAAAAGTTTTATTCAAAACCTATTTGGAAAATACTTTGAATATAATGATTGAGAATTTAAGCAAATGCACTTAAATTGTTCAACTTTCAAGGTATATAAGGAGTTCACCTTATAAATCATTTTCCTGAAAGAAGTCAGATTATAGACCTTGTTTAATGTACTTGGCTGTTTTGTATTTAGTCATGTCAACATGGAAATGAAATGTTTGAATTGTCAAACATTCTTATCCTTTCTTTGATTCTCTACTTAAAGTATAGCACTTCTCTAAACATTAAAATATGACTAGTTACCCTTATTCTAAAATATTAAAATATCATTATATCACACTCTTTTTGATAGAGAGAATTATAAAATTATCTTCTTTTCATATTTGCAAGTTTAAAAACCATGAATATTAATATTAATTAAAATTAACATAATATTTTGCCTTCCTCTATACTACTGAAATTTGTTTATTCCTTATGATATGCATATTGGTAACATATAAAATGAGATAAATGTGGCCTAAATATTAAACAACATGTTAAATAGGGAGAACAAAAACCAGTAAACACAGAAAAACTAAAGAAGAAACACTGTGATCTACAATGCTTTAAACTGTGGATAAGAAGTGAATAGTTGGCAGATTTACATAATTCTTTTTCAAGGAGAAATAGCCATTTTTTCATGGAAAGCAAAGAAGGAAATATAAGTGGAATGTATTAATTCTTATATAATGGACATTGAATAGCTTTGCAGATGATATTTTCTCAATTACTGTTTGCAAATGATATTGAAAATACCAAGTCGGTTCTTGTTTATAGAAAAAAGTGTGACGTAAAGTCTTTAAAGATTATACAAGTCTTAATCACACTTTCCTTGTCTGCTGAAATGGATTAAATGTACATTTGTTAACAGTGATAAGGCAGATTTGTGCTGAAATCCCTAATATTTAATGTTGGATAAGAATGTTTATCTTTTAAAACTTGCTCCTAGACGCCTTCCATTTCTCATAGAACTCAACCCTTAATCCCAGAAAATAGGCTGAAAAGTCAGAGCCTGTTGACTAGTTATTATCTGCTGTTTTCCCCCATTTCCAATTTGCCTCAAAAGTACCTCTTCTTATAACACTTAAAATTCTTTCCTGATGTTAAAAACTATGGATCAGTATCATTGATATCCCACTTCCTCTAATCCATCATGTTTCCCAATAACCTGGACTGATCTAGAGCTTGCTACAGATGAGTATGCTGGAATGCTATCTATTTCCGAGGCTGAAGAATGGAAAACTGCCCTCAGTTTTCTTCATTTTCAATCACTATGCCAACAGTCCCAAGTTGGTAGTATCTGCCTCCCTTCAACCAGGTGGGAGCTGTTGATTTTAGGCTCTTGCTTAATGAAAATTTTCATTTTCAATGAAAACGGTGGTTTATCAAAATGAAATCTCACAGAGCACAAGGGCAAGAAGTAAAGCTAGACTTAATGGAACCAGAAAGCAATCAAGAAACAAAGGCCCACTCCTTTCTCTTTCTGGAGCTGCATGGTCTATCCCATCTTGGCTTCTCTCTAAGTCTCACAGTTCTCTCTGCCCATTGTCATCCTTTATTGGTCTTCCTCAAGACCATATGGGGCCACCAGATCTACATGGATTCTTTCAGTTCCAATGACTAGCTAGAAACCACATCATTTACTTCAAGCCTTGAGCAAGAAAAGTCTCAGAGGGTAATGATCAGTCAGTGGATTGGGTGGGTTTGAGCTCTGTGTCCATCTCTAGTCTAATCAACTATGTTCAGGAGCAGCAGTGATATGGTAGATGTTCCTGCCTGTTTGTTAGGCTATGGGGCAGTTCATGCTCTGAGTTTGGCAGGACATGTAACAGGCATAATTACAGGAAGTTACCAGTATACCACAATTTCCAGAGCTTGGCTTTTATGATACCAAAATTAATTAGGGTAAATAATTAGACCACAATGGGTCACTCTTCTTGAGAAGTTGTGGTAATCTAGACAGTGTATTTGTCAAAGGAGTTTTGTTTTTTTAAATAAAATTTTATTGAAGTACATGAACATAAATGAATATACATAAACAATAAGTATATAGTAAAATTTGTGAATTTACAAAACAAACAATGCCTATCATCATACATCTCCCCATCACCAATATCTTACATTGTCATAATACACTTGTTACAAACCATGAAAGAGAATCATCAAAATATTACTAACCATAGTCCATAGCTTATATTTGCTATAGTTTTCCTCCAACCCACTCAATCATTAACACCCTTTATTGGTGCTATACATTTGCTATCATTCATGAAAGAATATTCTCATGTTTGTCCTGTTAACCACAGTCCATCATCCACCACTGGATTCCCTGTGTTATACTGTCCCGTGCTTTGTACAATCCATTCAAAGTGTACACTCAGTAGCTTTCATTTTCATAACAGAGTTGTGCTGTCATCACTTCAGGCAATTTTAGAACATTTTCATTACTCCAAAAGGAAAACTCCCAGATCCCCTTATATCCCCTATTGTCCCTTAGTATTGAAAAAATAACTTCTTGCCATTGCTGCAAAATATTACAATATTTCTATTAACTACCTTCATTAAGTTACATTAGTTGTAATATTCCCATGTATCACACTTAGACTTAACATAAATTTTAGAAAAAAAAAGGCTTAACCCCCATTTTATAGATGAAGCCACCAAAGGTCAGAAAAATTCCATTGTTTACCTAATATCCTGCTGCTTGCATATTGCAGTGATTTTTTGAATGTAGGTCTATCTGATTCAACTCATAGTATCACTTATATTTTTTAAAAAGCCAAGAACTTTTTTTATGGCTCAAGGCCACTGAAGTTTCTTAAAGATCCTACTTGAATGTCTTCCTACTCATCTTTTCAATACACATTATGGGTTTATAGAAGAAGACTATGCATGTTAAAATAAGAGATTTTTCATTTATTGATTTATCAAGCAGAAATATTTTGAATGGAACACTTCCCAAGAAGAATTCCTTAATTAGAAGTCTTTTTTATTTTAGCTGTGGGATAAGCATCCTTACTGAGAAAGATGTCTGTTAGGTTAAGAATATGTTGTAGAAATAGAATTGGAGGGAGGAAAGCAACATAACATATTGGGCTGAGGCTTTAGAGTCAGGTGCACCTGGGTTTGAATTAAGCCCTAAATCCTGGCTCCACCTCTTCCCAATAATGTGGACATATACAGCAAACTTTATCTCCCTCTAAACTTTAATTCCTTTATTTACAAAATAGGGATAAATAATATATATTTCATAGGATTAGTGGGTAGCTTTAAACTTAAAATTATTGCAAATAATTTTTCACAGTGACTTCCATCTAATAAATCCCCAATATATGGCTGTTGTTATATGTTTTTTCATGATAAAAATGATTCTGTGGAACCAGCTGAGGAAATTATGCAGGTAGACACCCCTATTTGGGTTTTAGGTTTGCCAGTGTTTCCTGCATATTGATGTTTCTTGTTCCCTGGTTAAAGAACTTACTTTTAAATCTCTTAAATCTTCAGTATATGAGTTAAAAACAAGATAAAATAAGTGATATATTTTAAATCAACTATGGCATACAATTGGCAAGAACTGAACTAAAAAGTTTAAAAGTAGCTGGCATATAATGACTAAAATTTAAGAGCTAAATTGCTAAGTTCTGTTCTAGGTGATTTATAAGTCTTGTAGTTAATTAATCCTCAGAACAAACCTGTGAATCTTAGGAGTTTCATTTTAATGGAGGAAGGGGTCAAGCACAGAACAGTTAAGTGACTTACCAAAATGGCAGAGCTGAGATATGAATGCAAAACATCCAGCCCGAGAATCTATCTTTAAGCATTATAGTATGGCTTCCATTGGAATAGGTAAAGGAAGATCCAGACCTTTTCTATAGCATTTTTCACCATGTTAAATAGTAAACCATATTTTGAAAATTCTGGCATACAAAATTATGCATATAGTATCTCCTATTGAACTAACTTTTTAATTTTAATGCCTTAGCTAATTTTTCAGCATTTATCCATCAGTCTTTGAGTAAGACTACATAATGACCACTGTGGGCCCTAGGCACTTTTGCCTTCTTTCATTTAAAAATATTAAAAGTTACATTTTAGGATGGTGTTGCTATAAAGATGAATATATTAATATTATATATTAAAACACAAAATATTTTATTTGACTTCAAAATTCATTTTTTCTTCTAATTATAAAAGAAACTAAAACTTATTTGTGGACCCTTAAAAGGTCCTCCTAAGTCAAATTGAGAAGGGGGGCCTGCCTGCAAGCATGCAGTATAGTTAAGCATGTCAATTCATAGACTATAGTGTTCTTTAAATAGTTGTTGTGGAAGTTTGGGAGAATAAGAGAAAAACAAACTAGATGCCATCCCATTTTTTTCTATTTATGGTACAAGATAGCCTTCCTTATAATGATTGAAACAATTTTAACCTCAGTTGTAAAGTTTTTGTAAAATTGTTTCTAATGCCACATGAAATAAACAAATTTTGCCTGCAGATGGTGCTAAATCCTCGGTTTCCAGTTACACCAAAAATGCAAAAAGTCCATTCTGGTAAGACAGCATATTAAATATTTAATGCAAACATGACATTTTTCAAAAATAAAATTCATTAACATCACATCAGTCTTTACTGTGAATCTGGAAATCATTGTTACATCTGGTGATTACTCAATAATTTTAGCAACTTGCCTGAGTGCAGGTAACAATTCTTAATATGCTAGTAAGGGATATAACTTTCATTCAAAGTTTTGGTGATTTACTGAATCTCTCTGAAATTAAAATTGTTCTGGATAGTATTAGGTTAGGTAGGAAACTTTTTTCCTGTATACACTGAATGTGTAAAAGTCATGCAATTAAGATACCCAATCCTTTCATCAGGTATTTCATGGTTAACATACTCCCCACCCCCTGCCTCTCCTCCCATTATTGAGAAATAACCATCAGTCAATATGTAGCTCACCCTGACAAAAAAAAGTCTTTGTACGGGTACTGCTATCTTGAATATGCTCCTTCTCAGCATCATAATCTTGTCTGAAGTAAGTAGGATTCCTTGAGCTATACATTTGTACATGACAATATCTGGAGAGTCTAACTTGAGATACTATGAACTTGAGAAAAGTATTTAATAAGACTTACTATACCTACAAATTATAGTGAGAATTATCTCAATTTATATCCCAGTGCTTTCTCTCTCTTTTTTCTCTGTCTCTCCACAGAGAGATAGACAGATGTACAGATAGGTAAATAGATGATAGTTCATTTTGGGTGCAATGCTGCCTGAGCTTTGATAGCCCTTTCCTGGTTCAGGGGTCTGATTTCTAATCAAAGGAAATCCTTATAGTTCGTTTATCCCACTGCCCAAAATTATGTCTTTAGGCACCAAGACCTGTCAACTGATTTCTACTGAAGACTTTGATGCAGCCTTCTATTAGTTAATGTTGGGAGTACAGCTGCTTGGCACTGCATGTCTCTCATCTGACTGCTCTTTGCCACATCAATGATCTCTGCTGATGCATTATTGTTGCTAATTGGCATTTTCTGAGAACTGTGGAGGCAGACAGGATTTTCTCAAACTCCTTGTCATGACAATTGTCAATTCCTTCCTTGTATGTGAACTGAACACCTATCTCCTCAGACCAAAGGGTGAAGCCATTTCTGGTATAAGACCATAAACATACCCCTGCTGCAGCATTACAGATGAGTTTACAGCCTGATCATTTCATTTCCAGTAGTGTGAGAGCTACATAGAAAGAGTAGGAGACTGCCTGGTTCAATACAGGAAACATATTGCAGTACAGCAATAATGCTTGGTGAAAATTTGGGCACATGCACAGAGAAAATTACTCATTTGAGGCAAGACAAATATTTTGAAAATTTATTTTAGTTTTCTTTTCTCCCTATAAAGCAAATATCTGTAGAAAATGGAAATTTGCACTACTAGAACATAAAATCTGAATTGTTCAGGGCTGCCATACACCTGTATGCTTGCTCTGTAGTATGAAAGAGGAATTTTTCTATAGCCTTATGGCTGAATCAAGAAGGGCGGTGGGCTAGAGGACAGAAGGAAGTTTACATACAGTTCGTGGTAAAGGCCTGATGAATAATACATTCTAAAAAGCTTCCCATCTTAGATTGACATTAGAAAGGAATGGACTGCCAAGGAAAACAAGATTTTCTCTTGAAATGAGAGAACGAAGATTGCAGATTGAGAATTACTTGTCAGTTCTGCTTAGGTGGTCGAATCTTCTAATCACTGGTAAACCAAACAATTAAGAGGAAATTCCTTTTTCTAATGGTTTTGAACACCATTAAAGTCTTCCACATGAAGAAATATTGAGTTTCCAATAGAAAACAAAAGTCCTTTACAAATTCACATAGATAAGCAGATCCCAGTGTTCGCCAGTCCCTAATACTAAGCAATAGATAGGCAACTTGCCAGACAGAGAAGGTTCTTGGGTTCCCCTCCTCTCAGGGAATACTGAAATGACAAGCACAGTTGAAATCAAAATGAATTACTAGTTTGTAACTTTTGATACAACACTCATGCTGAAAACGTATATGTGAGATTGTAACTTTATTAGGCCCCAAGCTTTTTGTAAAAGCCACATTGCAATTAATTAAAATGATTGCTACTAATTATTTCTTTAAAAACCAAAGTAAACTCTTTATCATATGTACAAAACTGCCGGAGAAGGGTAAACACATTTAAACCACCATAGTAAAGTTTTTATGCTAAAATAGATAAATTATTTATAAGACCAACTTTATTTTTAAACTGTTCATTTGAGTTGAAATTAGCATACCATTATGAAAACTTCAGCTAATATTTAATAATAACTGAATTAACAAAGGAAAATCAAATCAAAATTTCATTGAGACCCGAACTTTTAGAAAGTCTCCACTTCTATTATTAAGAGCAGTGCTATCTAAAATTCAAATAATGCATGGTCATATAGATATGAACTAAGGATATTGAGCAGACTCACGGAGGTAGAGTCTGAAAGACATGTTGCCAGGAGATAGAAAGGGAGTAGAGATTGATGAGCTGATGCTCAAACTGGACAGAACCTATGACAAGGTCGATGGTGGCAGTTCAGCAGTGGAAGAGGTGATGGTGGTGCACCCAAGTGAATGTGGTAGAAGGCGCTGGAGTGTGAGTGCTCTTTCAGGATCTATGGCAGGGGAGCATCACTGTTGAGTGGATGTATGGAGAGGCATGCATCTGGGACATGCTTCTATGGGATATGAATGTGTTCGTGTTGTCATAGGTGTATTTTCTCAGTGGGTGGAGACCCACACAGTAACCAATGAAATATTAAACTCCCATTCTGGGAGTCATGCTACTTTCTCAAATAGAGTGGCAAATACCTCTGGCGTGCATAGGCAGTGCTTAATAAAAGAAAACAGGCCAATATGCCAAGCCTTCAATATTAATGCCTGTACTTATGAACCTTATTCCTGTAAAATTTAAACTTAGTTTAACAATAACTAATGCCTAAGGGTTACCTCTTGAAAACCTCCTTGTTACTCAAATGTGACCTCTCTCTAAGCCAAACTCAGCAAATAAACTCTGAAGCAGCATGGATATCATCCCAAATTCCTCATGTTTGAGGAATGAACAAACATAAGGGGGGAGCTCAATCAGAGACCAAAGTAGATTTATTGTTATTGTAGTTTTTAGCCTTTGGTAACAGAAGAGCTTGTAACCTTTATATAAAACTAGTGGTTACCAGAGTTTCTGAGGGGAGATGGAGGGAAGAATAGGTAGAACACAGGGCATTCTTAGGTCATTGGAATTGTTCTGTATGATACTGCAAAGACAGATACATGTCATTATATATTTGTCAAAACCTGTAAAACTGTACGGTGGACAGTGTACACCATAAACTATAGATCATAGTTAGTAGCAATGCTTCAATATTGGTTCATCAACTGTAACAAATGTAACACACTAATGTAAGATATTATTAATAGGGGAAAATGTGGGTGGGGGAGGGGGTGAGTTATATGGGAATCCCCTATACTATTTTTTTCTTTTAGGAGGAACCAGGGATTGAACCTGGGACCTCATACATGGGAAGTAGGTGCTCAACCACTGAGCTACTCCTGCTCCTTCCCATACTTATGATGTAACTTTTCTGTAATCTAAAACTTCTCTAAAAATAAAGTTTATTATTACAAAAAAAAAAAAACAGTA